>JASJET010000034.1:1882500-2117500 GCA_034092305.1 Diaprepes abbreviatus | reverse complement strand
ACATTAGAATAAAAATTCGTGCAAAAAAATGTTCAAGAAATGCCTAAAAATATGCTTCAAATTAAAAAAAAATATACTTTTTAACTCTCTCATATTTAGTATCTTATTGACGACGACTTTTTATAAGAGTGAACTATTTTAAAGATTATGTAATAGCGCGTCAGGCTACAAGGCTTAAAATTCAAGATGTGCGAGCCTATAGAGGAATCGTGTGTGGAAGTGATCACTACCTGGTTAAAGCCAAAATACTGCCCTTCCGCCTAGCCAAAAGTAAAGAAGGCACTGAAGAACAGAAACAAAAAACTTCTGAAATCAAGTACAACTTAGATAGCTTCAATCACGAAAGCGTTAAAAAAACTATACAAAAAGCGACTTGATGATAAACTGGTACGGGAAAACGTTGATAGTGTAGAGCAACAATACGCTTACGTTAAAGAATGCCTAAGAAGTGCAGCAGAAGAAGCCTTGGGAAAGTATGAAAAACCCAACAAAAGAAGGCTATACTGGTGGGATGAAGATATGATAAATACTAAACGAGAAAGATACAGTAAATATTTAAACTTAAAGACGGATGAAAGTAGAAGTGAATACAAAACGGCCCCAAGAGCAGTGCGAAACGCAATAACCCAAAAGAAAAACAAAACTTGGGAAAGAACCTGTACCAGAATAAATGCACATTTGGTGAGTAGCAGAAGTACCGAAAGGTGGAAAATACTGAGATCTCTTCGACAAGAAAAATCTAAAGGTATCATTTCACCGATTGGTTTATCTCAATCGGATGAATACTTTTCAAAATTGCTAGCAGAAGAAAGAGCACAATACCAACAAACAGTACAAGCTGATTCCGGCGTGCACGTACGCACCATAGCATCTCCACTAAGGATAGATTGCAAAGAAGTCAAGCAAATAATGCCAAACATTAAAAAACCGAAAATCACCAGGTCCCGGAAATATCCCGCCTGAGCTACTTAAATACGGCACAGAGAAGTTATACAGACAATTGACAAACCTCTACCAAAAATGTATAAACGGAGAAAAGATACCCGAAGAGTGGAAATCATCCTATATTACTACTATACACAAAAAAGGAAGTAAAGACGTCTGTGATAACTATCGAGGAATTGCGGTTCTCTGCACAATCTCGAGAGTGTATGGGAAACTAGTCAAAAAGAGGATTGAGAGCGAATACTTAGATATGGAGGCCGAAGAACAGGTGGGATTTAGAGCAGGAAGATCTTCTGTTGACCATCTCTTTACAATAACCCAGCTCATTGAGAAAAAATCAGCACGGAACCAAGAAATACACCTGCTCTACGTGGATCTCAAAAAAGCCTATGACAGCGTACCACAACAAAAACTCTGGGAAGCCCTAGAAAAAACAAATATAAATATAATACTTATCAAGGCTGTTCAAGAGCTCGATTCAAATAATAGAAGCAAAATAAAGAAAGGGTATAATATTTCAAAAGGATTCACGGTTAGCAAAAGGCTCAAACAGGGTATTGTCTCCAACCTTGCTTAAAATCTACTTGGAACAAGCTTTAAAAACATGGAAAAGAAAGTGCGAAAATATGGACATTCCACTAAACGATTCCATACTATACACATTGTGTTTTGCAGACGACCAAATAGTTCTGGCACAAGACTACGAAGATCTAGAATACATGGCTCGTAAGCTAATAGAAGAATATCAAAAGTGGGGGCTAGAAGTTAACATCAAAAAAACGGAATACATGTGTATTGGAGGACAGCAACAAAACTTGATTCTGGAACAACAGCAGCAGGAAATAATTCACTGTGAGAAGTACAAGTATCTCGGAATGCATATAACCGACGACGGCACACTTGACGAAGAAATCAAGCATAGAAACAACCAGGGACGACAAGCTATTAGACAGTTGAACAGAATATTGTGGGATAAAACAATATCCAAAGAAAACAAACACAAAATCTTTAATAGTATTGTGAAAAGCATTGCCACCTATGGAAGTGAAGTATGGCCATTGAACGAAAGAACTCTAAGAACACTGGAAGCTACAGAAATGGATTATTGGAGAAGAGCGGCTGGAAAATCCAGAATGGACAGGGTCAGAAATGAAAGAATCCAAGAAATTATGGGCGTTAAGCACAAGATAACAGAATATATTAAAATCAACCAACTTAGATGGTACGGACATGTTCAACGAATGGACGATACTCGACTTCCAAAAAAAGTTTTAAATTGGGCACCACAGGGAAGAAGAAAGAGAAGTAGACCCAGACTAAGTTAGACAGGAGTGGATAAAGATATAAGAACAAGAGGAATGGATGAAAACCTATGGACAAACCGAGATCAATATATATATATATATATATATATATATATATATATATATATATATATATATATATATATATATATATATTTGAAGAGTTTTACAGTAGAGGGTACATAAAGTATTTCTACGTTACGATTATGCAAAGAGGTTAAATACTGTAAGAAAAACGAAATAATTTATTGAAAAGAGAACTTTTTTTGAATTACTTTTAATAGCAACAAGATGTTTTTAATCGGTTTTTAGCATGTTATAAGGGTTACTCACAAGAAGCTCTGGTTAAAACGAAAATAAAGTCATCGATTGGCAAACTTTATCGATTTTTTTTGACTGGTCGGCTTTTTCACCCTATCTTAACGAAATTTAATTTAAACGTCGTTTGCACATTGATATTTTTAATTCTGATACTTTTTATCTTGGTCAGTAAATTGCAATTAAAGAATTTATAGTATACTAACCCTAAAGCAGCCTTGAGAAATAAATTATTTACAAGTAGAAATTTAATTCATTTAAAGATTATCCTGATAGCCAGTCAAACGGTAAAAATAATAATTATTTAAATATATGATCATTTCACTATAAATGTATGGTCTACATACAATTACAAATACATACGTATATAAAATATTATATATTCGTAAAAAATACCGTACATACTATTTCTCATTAAAAAAAACTAACTTAAAAATGTATAAGAGAGAGTTCCAAATGCATTATACATGTCCCAATTAATTAAATAAAAATACAATTTATTTTCGTTAGTGTTATTATTAACGTTTATCTGGATTTTATTTAAACATTTTAATATAGGTACCTTAAAAACTAGAGCAATTAATTAAGTTGCGTTTACAGGTAGTTAACTTAATAATAACATGGTTTTACCGAAGAATTTAGCATTTCCTTAAATTATTTAATCATAATAACATCGTTTTGTTCATTTTTAGAAAAACTTTAGAGGCGTGTTTAATAGACCTAAAAATACCTTTAATCTTTGCTATACCGGGTGAAGCAAAGAACCCATCCTGTATGGAGTCATCACTACATAGTATAAAACAAAGTCGCTTTCTCTGTCCCTATGTCCCTTTGTATGCTTAAATCTTTAAAACTACGCACCGGATTTTGATGCGGTTTTTTTCAATAGATAGAGTGATTCAAGAGGAAGGTTTATATGTATAATAACATCCATTAAATGGTGGAGAAATACTGTTATTTTTGAGGTTTCTAATGTGATGTCGTTAATTATCATATTTTTTTCCGCTTACATTGCAAACGCAGGCTGAACCCTACGAGATTTATCAAAATAATGTACTAATTATTTGTACACATTGAAAAGGTCTGCAGAAAACTCCGCGATGGTATATGTCTATCTCTCATGGATATCCCACAATAACATTTTTTTGTCATTTACTTTTTACGACAAATAATGGCAAATTTTGAAGCGATTTTAACCAATACAGCATTAATCCTTATCCAATTAAATAGCTTAAATACATTGTTGATTTAATATGGTCCTTTACAGCACAAGATTTAAATGAATATTTTCGAAGATATTACAGATTTAAAATTGCGGGAAGTAGCGCTTGCGGCGGTACTGGCCGACCGGGGCGGCGGCAGCGTGCCTATAAATAGCGCGTCGGAGGCCGATGTAATAAGTGTTGTAAAAATAAAATAAATAGTCACAGTTTTTCTGTAGTGTATTTAGTATCAGCATTGCACCCGTGCGAAGCCGGGGCGGGTCGCTAGTATTCAATATAAGATTATTTCTAAGGATTATAATGACTTTTTACTTTCAGTTGTGCCGAATTTACTAAATAGCTTAATCAGGGTTCCTTTTAGTAGCAATATAAAAAATAACACAAATTCTATATTCTTAAATCCTGTAACATCTGATGAGATTTGTGAAATAACTCAAAAACTAAAAAATAAGCACAGTAAGGGAATAGATGAAATTCCGACAAGTTTAATCAAAATATCGGCTACTGAGCTAAAAAATGTGTTGTGTTATGTTATAAATAACTCCTTTACGTTTGGAATATTTCCTACTAATTTAAAGGTAGCTTTAATTAAACCATGCTACAAAAAAGGCGACCCTGAAGTAATGGACAACTACAGACCTATTAGTTTATTACCGGGGTTTTCAAAGATTTTTGAATATGCAATGTACACCAGATTAATTAGTTTTTTTAACCAAAATAACTTATTTAGTCATTATCAACATGGATATTTAAAGGGAAAATCAACCCAACCGGCAATTTTCGATTTTGTTAAGAATATTCTTGAGCACTTGGAAAATGGAAAAATAGCTCTCGGTATGCTACTGGATCTATCCAAAGCATATGATTGTCTGGATAAATTGGAAAAATAAGGTATAAGAGGAAATGCGTTATAATGGTTCAAATCATATATAAACAATAGAAGACAATCGGTGACAGTAACAAAAAATGGTAAAACTGAATATTCGAAAATCTTGCCTAATGACATAGGAATAGCACAGGGAAGTGTATTGAGTCCAATCCTGTTTATAATTTTCGTAAACGACCTGTACCTGCTGATGGATTCGTCTGATCGGCATGTTGTAAAATATGTTGATGATACGAGTCTAGTTGTTGGGGACAAGAACTTACAAGAGCTAAAGTTCAAGGCAAAATAATTTTTTGATAAGGTCACTGATTGGTTTAGTATAAATAGATTAATTTTAAATAAAGAAAAAACAAATGTCCTTTTGTTCAGGACCAAACAATCTAAAATTGTCAAGCCGACACATATGGAATTTGATAACAACAATTTGGATATTATGCAACATACAAAATTTTTGGGCGTTTACATAGATGAACATCTGGATTGGTCATATCAAATCTCTACCTTAATAAAAAAATTAAATTCCATATGTTACGGTATAAGAGTAATAAGTAAATATATGAATGAAAAATCTCTTAAAATATTATATTTTGCTAATTTCGAATCGGTTCTTAAATACGGAATTATCTTTTGGGGGAGGAAGAGCATGACAGAAAATATTTTTATAGTCCAGAAAAGAATAGTAAGAATTATAAAAAACATGAATTACCGTCAGAGCTGCAGATCGATGTTTAGAAATAACGGTATTATGACGGTTTATGCTGTATATATTTATGAAAGTCTGATGTTTATTTTTCGCAATAAAACTTTGTTCGAAGCCAAAACAGAAAACAAATACAACACTAGAACATTGGATTATAAATATATAGCACACAGACTTACACTTACTGAGCAAGCACCTCTTTACATGTGTGTCAAACTGTTTAATGCTCTACCAAACCAAGTAAAAAGTATAAACACCATAAAAACATTTAAGGTACAAATTAGAAAAATTCTAATAGAGTTAGAACCATATAGTTTAGGAGATTTTTGTCCAGATCTGTAGTTGTGATTTAGATTGACGTCATTTCATTTCATGTACTTATATGATTTGAAATAAAGAGTGTATTTATTTATTTATTTATTCATACTCGCAGTGTTAAATATCGATTCTCCCTTTGTAGCGGCTTCCAAGTCTTTAGCAAATAATAATTCTTGACAAACTTTTTCTTCTTTTATGAATCGTTCGTGTGATAAAAGTAGTACTTTGTTAATTGGTAGAGATGACTCATCGAGTTGAATGGAAAATTCACATGTGTTTCAAGTAATCGGATAATGACGTTCCAACTTCTTTAGCCGTGTCTTCAATTTTTCTATGCATGATTAATCTTATTAAAAATTGTTTGGGAGATATAGAAATTTTAAATGGAATAAAACAAAGATGAATTTTTTAAATTGACATCAAATTTACTTTATTCGAAAGATAACCTTCTGGCATTATAATTTAAATATGACTTATGGCATATGACCGCCACGGCTGGCTCGGACGTAGTCTAATCTGGAGATCCAATTTTCGATGACTTTTTCCAACATTTGTGGCCGTATATCGGCAATAACGCGGCGAATGTTGTCCTCCAAGTGATCAATCGTTTCGGGCTTATCGGCGTAGACTAGCGACTTCACATATCCCCACAGAAAGTAGTCTAACGGCGTTAAGTCGCACGATCTTGGAGGCCAATTCACGGGTCCGAAACGTGAAACTATGCGGTTACCAAACGTTTCCTTCAATAAATCAATTGTGGCACGAGCTGTGTGACATGTTGCGCCGTCTTGTTGAAACCACAGCTCCTGCACATCATGGTTGTTCAACTGATGAACGAAAAAGTCAGTAATCATGGCTCTAAGCGGTCACCATTGACTGAAACGTTCTGACCAGCATCGTTTTTAAAGAAGTACGGACCAATGATTCCACCAGCCCATAAAGCACACCAAACAGTCAGTTTTTCTGGATGTAACGGTGTCTCAACATACACTTGAGGATTATCATCACTCAAAATAGGGCAGTTTTGTTTATTGACGTATCCATTCAAACAAAAGTGAGCTTCATCGCTAAACAAAATTCGCTTATGAAAATCGGGATTAACGGCAATCTTGTTTTGTGTGGCTTCAATTCTTGCACGAGTTGGATTTTGTAAGCATGCAAACCAAGATCTTTCCGCAAAATCTTCCATAAAGTGAATGGACACATATCCAATTCCTGTGCACGATGGCGGATAGACTGATTCGGGTCTTCCTCTACGCTACGCTCTACAGCAGCAATGACTTCTTCTGTACGCACTGTACGACATCTCTGTGGATGCGTATTATCATTTAGAGTAAACGTGGTGCGAAAACGTTCCATAGTTAATCGAATTAATTGCTCTGATGGACGATTATGTTGACCGTAAAATGGACGTAGTGCGCGACACGTATTTCGAACAGAACCATGATTTTCAAAATAAATTTGCACAATTTGGAAGCGCTGTTCAGGCGTCAGTCTATTCATGTTGAAATGCCAAACCAAACTAAACATAAATCACTTGACAGCTGACAAAATGGCCGCCAGTTTAAAAAGTGTTACCAACTTAAAGTTTTATACCTCTATAAAAAACACCCTTTATATTCCACTAAATGGAGGAATTAAATAAGCACTCTATTTATGGATTTTTGCCATGGAAACTGAGAAAGTATATATCTTATATTACCACCCTAAGACCGTAGTTGGAAAAAATAAATAAATTATCAAACTTAAACAAACTCGGTTTTATTTTATATTTTGGGGTGGTTTATATGTTTTCTTAAAAATGTATAAACTAAACAATTTATGGCAACATAAACTAAAAAGGACGTATCCCGTTTAATATTTTTGGATAAAGAAATTCTATTCTAGTTATGTGATTAAAACCAAAGAAATAAGTGTCAAGGGTGTATTATAGGCGAACACCGATAGAATGCTTTTAAATGAACAACTTTCCCGTTATGAGTAAACAAAAAATCAAATAAAATCGCTATTATGCAATATATTAATTTGATTACTTGTACAAAGAATTCGTGAAATGACTGTTTTTCCAGAGAGTAGGTAAGAATGATTTAAATACAAATACCATCAAAATGGATAAAAGTTTGATCAGGTTTTTTCTTAAATTATTATTGTTTTATTTTAGTTATAGAAAGACGTAGAATAGTTTTATTAAACCTTTTGTTTATAACATTATTAATTTAAAATGTTCGGGACATACCAGGAATGAAATATAAAATATACGATGGGCTAATGTCCTCTACGAACGAAAGACCAAAACATTCAGGAATGCAATTAGGGTGATAAAGATACTAATGGGAACCGCGGCGGGGAGTCCGGGAGAGGAAAATTAAGAAGTAATTGACGTCAGTTACGATTTGAGATTTGGTAGAGATGGTACATTTTGAAAGCTGTTTGAGAAGGTTGCGTCTTTCGAGTATAACCGGTTTTGTTTAAAGTTTTATTTTTGATTTGTCATTTATTTTATTCTACCTGGGAAAAGGGCGACTTTAGTATCATGTTGTTTAAACCACTTAAATAAGTGTTTTTCGTGTTTTTATTATTTTTCTTGATACATCTTTAGAAAGCCATTGAAACGTAAGACTTTCAAAATTGAGTTTTATTTTTTGAATCGGGTTAAAATAACAGCCGACAAGAGCAATCACATTAGGAGGTACCTTGGAATTGTTTTATCGAGTTAATTTTAAGTTTCTTGTTGTAAATAATTTCGTTTTTATTCATTTTCGTAATTTAAATGTTCTGAGAAACTTATTTCGTTTAATTTAATAAAAACTTTTAGGCGATTAACTTTGACCGTTTTTGAGAACCATATAAACCATACCTCATCGAATGCAACCCTAGGATGTTTCATTTTTTCGACCACTAAAAGCAGCTTATAAAAAAGAATGCGAATTGTTCCTGAAGAGCCGCCATGTTGAAAAAATAACCCCTTATGATGTAGCATCCCTGTAAGCAAGAGAAAATCTTTATTTGGGCTGCTAATGGTTTTTCATTGAACCCCAAAATGATTACGGAAAAAGTCTTTGTGGCAGCTGAAATTTTTCAAAATGAATCTATTGTTACTGAAGATTGTACTGAATCTTTTTCGGCACCAACTGCTGCTATTGACGTTTTGAAATATTTAAGAACAATTCCAAGCACATCAAGACAGAGATCTGATATATATATATATATATATATATATATATATATATATATATATATATATATATATATATATATATCCACATTATGCCGTTCTAGTGCTGAAATCACATTCAGCAAACGTACAACTATATGCAGCTCTGTATATGAATGAAGCAAAATGCGAACAGTAAATGCAAACTTCTCTCCATCTTATCCTTTCTGTGTTAGAGGTTGCACAGTTAGAACAAATTGTTATAAAACGCAATTTATCCTATTCCACCACCATCGAGATGATGGCCTACCTGTACCACCATACCGAGAAGAAAGTCCAAACTGACCCTCCCGCCACAGTGATACGGCAGAGGTACATGTTTTGTCTCTACTAGACTCATCAGGGTACCGACATGCGCCTGCCTGTACAAAGGACAGATCGGAAGGAAGCATGCAAATATTGAACGCGGCTTCGCCGACCGCCCGCCGGGTGGCGTATACATGTTTATACGGCTTTCACGGATTTTTTCCGTGTGAGATGCAATAGCAGTGGATATATCCACATTATGCCGTTGTATCTATCTAAATTAGTTATTCAAAGTAAAATGAAGGAAATATGTTACCTTTCCGATAATGATAGAACTTTTAATATCGGTTAGGAAGCTCCAAAAATTATCTTGAACAAACAAAAAATAAATTTTATCTTTTTATTACATTACTAGACTACAATAAAATATAGGTTATTTATATTTGTTTATTTATTACAGGGTGTTATGGTTGGTATGGGCCAGAAGGATTCCTACGTTGGCGACGAAGCTCAAACCAAACGTGGGGTATTGACGGTAAAATATCCAATTGAACATGGAATTATTAACAATTGGGACGATATGGAAAAGGTAAATTCGAGAGTAAAGGTTTTAAAAGTTTTATCAACTCATATCAGTTACGTTTCTAATATATTCCTTTGAAAATTAAGTTTTCCTAAATTGTGTATGAAACATATTAATAGTGCATTTTCTTCTTAGCTTATTGTATTCATCGTCGGACAAAAGCCTCCCTTAATTATTACTTGTATGTTTTTTCTCATTCAGTCCTGCCCGATTCATCTTTTTGTATCATCTGACAGCTACTCCATATTTAAGGTGTGATTCAACTACAGCGATATAAAATGTTACCGGTTCAGTGAGCCCATCTGTTTGAGAAATTTAAACATAGTAGAGACCTTAGTTCGTTAACAGTGTGCACTTTTCAACTTAAAGATGGATCTATATACATTCTCAAATATTTTGCACTGAAGAAACCGCATGAGCTCATATTTATACATTTATTTCTAATATTAAGAACCCAGTATTGTGGTAAAAAGTATCGCTGTATCTCCAGTAAAACTCGCCACATCTCCATCTATAACTACATCATAAAGGTCATGTAAATATAAATTAAACAGTAAATTTCCCACCATTGTACCTTAAAATTCTTCTCTCCGTACCATCACTTGTAATTTAAGGATTATGTTTTGCTGTAATGCCCATGTTTCTGATCGATAAGCAAGGCATGGGAGACCACACTGATCAAAAATTTGTGCTTTAAGTGCGTTAGGCACATTGAATTTAAATAGTCATTATATTGTGCTTTAAGTGCGTTAGGCACATTGAATTTAAATAGTCATTATAACCTTCCTAACGCTTTGCAGATCTGCTATCAAGTTGTTTTTCGACAATTGAAATTTTTAGTCCAGGTATTTGTAACTTTCTCTTTTATAAATTGTTTACTATTATATCTTGGTTTTCTTCTGTGTCCCTATCTGTTTCGATTTGTCATCCAATTCTTCTAACATTTTTTGAAATTTTTGTTTGTCAATGGTTATTAAGGAAACATCATCGGAAAATCTCAAATATGTTAGTTTTTCGCCATCTAGTATCCCAATTGAACGTTTTCAACATGTCTTCCAAGGCCAACGTGGATAATCTGGAAGAGCTTGGGTTTTTCTTCTATCCATTTTTTCTAGTGTTGTTACTTGTGACGTTGCATCCCTGTAAAAACTATATGTATTATTTAATGATGTTTGTGTATCGATCATCCACTTTACAATTGCTCAAAGCGTTTAAGACTGCCCACATTTCCACTGAGTCAAAAACCTTTTCGTAGTCATTACGACCACAAGTGATTTGTTATATTTGTTTGCTGTTTCTGACTGTATTTTTACAACCCCGTGTAAAATCAGCTTGTTCCCGAGGCTAGTAGTTATATATATATATATATATATATATATATATATATATATATATATATATATATATATATATATATATATACAGTGCCTTCATTTCAAAACGAACCATCCTTAATAACTTTGTTAAATAGAAAAATTTAAAAAAAAAGAAAAAACACGTCAATTTAGATATACAGGGGGAAGTTTAATTTTGCATTTGTTAAAAGTCTGTCGTCAATCACCTCCTCACCTCCAGCTAACCTCACTTTGATATGTCAAATGGGAACCCCCACCTTGTGACACATCATTGTAAGCAGCATAAAATTGTCTATCCAACCGTATAAAAAATATTAAATCGGTTGACGTACAAGCGAACAGTGTGCAAAAGTGTCTTGTAATAATGCATAATATATCGGCCTCGAACTTTAGTATGTCAAATGATTACCCTATAGTGTGATACATCATTTTAAAGGGCATACTATCTCCTATTTAGCCAATAAAAAAAAACAAAATCTGTTGATGTACAAGCGAATAGTAAGAAAAGATGTGTGGTAATAATAGACACCTTATCACATTAAACTTTATTATGTCAAATGGCTACTTCATAGAGTAAAATATTATTTTAAATTTAAAATAAATATTTTTTTAAAATAATAAACAGTTAAAATATTTGCGAGAAAAAAACTAAGCCTGTTTTAAAATTCATCGCAAAATTCATTGCAGTCTAATCAATCTAGTGTATTTATTTCAATGATATTTTTTGCGGCACCTGATAGGTACAAGAAATCACTGCAATAAATAAAATTTTTAAGATCTTTAAACACCAGTTGTTTATTATTGTTAAAATTGTCATTGTGACGCCTAGTTGAAACGTGAATATAAATGGTGTATACGCTAACCGAAAGAATAGAAATAATTTTTCTCTATGGAGCTGAAGATCGGTGCGCTCGTAGAACCGCCAGAGCATTTAACGAGAGGCATCAAGACAAAAACGTGGGCCATAAATATGTACTCGAATTGGTACGAAAGTTTGAAGAAACGGGATCCGTTTGTAATAAAAAATCTATTGAGAAAAGGGTTGTAGATGAAGCATGCCAAATCTAGGTACTAGGACAGTTTGCAATAGATCCAACTTTATCCATCTCAAAGGTCGCAGATTTAACCAACATTTCTGCTGGCTCTGTGCATAAAGTTTTAAAACAAAATAAGTTTTTTCCCTACAAAATTCAAATTCTTCAAGAACTCGGAGAAGACGATTTTGATAGGAGAATTCAATTTTGCGAATTAATGTGCCAACGAATTGACGAGGACCCCCATTTACCTAAGAATATCTGCTTTAGTGATGAATCAACTTTTTTTCTAAATGGACTGGTTAACAGACATAACTGCAGATACTGGGATAATGAAAATCCGCACCTTTTCCGAGAAGGGCATACTCAATATCCCGAAAAAATTAACGTGTGGGCAGGAATTTATGGCAATGAAATCATCGGGCCATTTTTTTTGGAAGATAATTTAAATGGGCAAATTTATTTAAACCTTTTAGAAAACACAATATACCCTGCCATTGTGCAATCTTTAGAAAATCAAGTGGATGAAAATGCTGTTATGGTACTAAATGAAAATAATTTGCATTTCCAGCAAGATGGAGCTCCCCCGCACTACGCTTTGGCAATTCGAGAGTGGCTTGATGAACATTTTCCAGGGACGTGGATTGGCAGACGTGGTGCAATTGAATGGCCAGCACGGTCTCCAGACCTAACCCCTCTAGACTTTTTTCTTTGGGGGTATTTAAAAAGCAAGGTTTATAAAACCCCACCTGAAAATATTGACGATTTAAAAGATCGAATTGTTCGGGAATGTAGAGGAATTAGCAGAGAAACCTTTGCCAATGTTCGTGGGGAATTTCAAAATAGGCTTTTTTATTGTCTCGCTAATAACGGCGCACATTTTGAACATTTAATAAAATAATTTTCTTCAACTGAATAAAACTGAATAAACTGCTTATATTTAACACACATTTTTGCATCCTAATTGCCTATAACGTCTATTAACTTAATTTTTTTTGACATCGTTGGATAGCAGATCGTACGTCCTTTAAAATGATGTATCACACTATAGGGTAATCATTTGACATACTAAAGTTCGAGGCCGATATATTATGCATTATTACAAGACATTTTTGCACACTATTCGCTTGTACGTCAACCGATTTAATTTTTTTTTATACGGTTGGATAGACAATTTTATGCTGCTTACAATGATGTGTCACAGGGTGGGGGTTCCCATTTGACATATCAAAGTGAGGTTAGCTGGAGTTGAGGAGGTGATTGACAGACTTTTAACAAATGCAAAATTAAACTTCCCCCTGTATATCTAAATTGACGTGTTTTTTCTTTTTTTTAAATTTTTCTATTTAAGAAAGTTATTAAGGATGGTTCGTTTTGAAATGAAGGCACTGTATATATATATATATATATATATATATATATATATATATATATATATATAGTCTGTTTGTTTTCCTGGGAATAAGGTTTTTTTTTTAAGAAAATATAATTTTTTTGTCTAAATCATATAGTCAACGTGTCGACACTGGTTCATGTCTTTTTCAAGAAGGCTACAATAGCAAAAGAGTAATTTTTAAAACAATTCTCCGTAAAAAAGTTTAGATCAGACTTACCATACCAAATACATTTCAATTAATTAAAGGGACATACAACACGTTTTCATTTAATTGTTGACTTCACAATTACATTTTGGTCAATAAAATAATTTACAATTAAAATAATTATAACAATACATACATATATGCCTCTTGAGGGAGGTATAATAACTGAAAACTTGCAAATATCTAAACACGCATCGCGTATTTGATTTATCTGGGCATTAGGAACGGTGGCTATAGAGTCATCGACATACGGAAATAAGATAATATAATAATAATAAGAATATATATATATATATATATATATATATATATATATATCATTTTTCCTTTATTTTGTCTTTTCTTGGGTTTAGGTTCTATGTTTAATAAAAAATACAAAAGAATTGACGTTTCGCCCTTTATTTAAGGCATTTTCAAAATTTTCTTTTCCTAAAAATATTTTTATATAATTAACACTCACATATCACAACAATTTTAAAAAACAAACAAGATAAAACAGTATTTTAAATTTAAAAATTTTTTTAAAAATATTTAATTTGACCGGTACACACCTTGACATTTTGTTATTCTATTACTAAATAAAATTTAATCTTTACAACGTCTACTGAGGATACATGGAATGCGAATGTGTTTTATTTTTTTTATATTTTTTATATTTTACAATGCACAAAAAAAAAACAAATAAGGTATACGTTAAGTTTTATGTTTAAGAGGATATTCAATTTTTAATTTTTATTTGACAGGATCAAATACTTAATATTTTTGTTTAAATTAGGCTTGTGTAAATGTGGCTCAAATTTCCCATATCTGTTCTGTCGTTAACAGTGTTTTTATCTTTTTTAATTTCAATCATTTCCTTTATCTGTAATTTTTGGTAATTCATATCTTTGTTTTTTATAATGGTACTGTTATAATCAAAAGTATGTTTTTCGTGCTGTGTGTGTTTGTTTAACGCTGTTGAGGCGTTTTTTGTATATTTATGGCCATTTAATCTGTTCTTCAGCAATTGGCTCGTCATGCCTATATATTTTTGCGACAATTTGTGCAATGGATCGAATATATTACATTTGATTTACTCATGAGAGCAGTTTTACTTTTTAAATTTGTGAACAATGTATTTAATTTATTATGTGACTTGTGGCATACGATAATATCGTGCTTTTTTAAAATGTATTTTATTTTTTCTGACAGCTCACTAATTGTTCAGTTAAATATAGAACCTAAACCCAAGAAAAGACAAAATAAAGGAAAAATGAATCTATGGTTCAAGAATCAAGAAAATGAATATATATATATATATATATATATATATATATATATATATATATATATATATATATTGTTATTTTCTAAATTGTTACGTTACAATGTAAGCGATTTTTTAGATCTGGCACCATACATTTTATAATGAACTACGAGTTTCTCCAGAGGAACACCCTGTCCTACTTACAGAAGCTCCACTAAATCCAAAGATCAACAGAGAAAAGATGACCCAAATTATGTTTGAAACTTTTGGATCCCCGGCCATGTATGTAGCAATTCAAGCAGTATTATCTCTTTATGCATCTGGTCGAACTACTGGAATTGTTATGGATTCGGGTGATGGAGTTTCTCACACCGTACCAATTTATGAAGGTAAATGAAATAAATATTTTCTGTAGTTTATTAATGTAATACAAGATGCACACTGATGGTGGTATACTATAAATATTAATTTTTAGGATACGCGCTGCCCCACGCAATCCTTCGTTTGGATCTGGCAGGACGGGATCTGACTGACTATCTTATGAAAATTCTCACTGAAAGAGGTTATAGCTTTACGACTACTGCTGAAAGAGAAATTATTAGGGACCTTAAGGTAGGCACTATCAACTATACCAATTAAAATTTGTTGTGATGTTTAAAACGATTTTACTGAATTGGAAACCCAAACAGCACAAATACGTCTTAAAGACGTCCATAAAACGTTTGATCTCAACATTCAGGACGTCTTATGGATGTCCATAAAAGACGAATGACGTCCATAAGACGTTGTATAGACGTCTTATGTTACAAAAGGTAACGTCTTTAAGACATTTGCTTACAACGTCTTATGGACGTCCCTTCCCCACATTAAAACAACATATTCCACCAATAAAATTATGTCCATTAAAAAGGGTCCCTTAATTTTTTTGTTTGTCTTGTTTACAAAGTCAAACCGTAATTATTCAAAAGTCCAAGAAATAACTTTAATTAAGAAAAAATCAAGAGCAAAATATACACTACCATTTTAAATAACTACAAGTTCCGCATGAATAATTTGCTTTAAAAAATATGTTCAACATAATCTCTTTATACAAAAAAATACATAACTTAAGCATAATGTAAACTTTTTCTAATTTGAAATTGAGGAAGTGGGGTAGAAGAGCAAATATTTTCAGAACTACTACTGTTCGAACTAAAAGTGAACCTATCAAATTTAAGCCTTAGTTTATCCCTTCGATAAAATAACTCTAAAAGGTAGACTATCAACAAAATAAAAGTTTATTGGAATAAAAAGTACACAAATCTTTAAATAATTTTAAAAACAAGAATTTTTATTTAGTCGATTAACAAATCTGGTCTGATGCCTTTTTCAGCCATGTTTGGATTGAATTTCCCTCATTCTTCCGACTTTTTGCCAGTCCTGTGGTCTCTGTAGATCCTAATAACAAACTCATTTTAATTTTATAGGATAAAGTTTATCATTTGTGGGAGTAAGTTTTTTGATATTTTTGCGAATTTTTATAATTGTCCTCTACTATAGAATCGTGACTTATGCTATTTCAAGGTTAATATGTATAATGAAAGACAGAACTTACTCATAATAAGTCTCGCCAAGTTGGATCGTAGAACTTTCTCTTCCCTTTTCGTACTAATCAACTGTACATGGTAATTTTACAAGCTCGCTTTACAAAGTCATAAATGCTCCCTACTCCCAGTTTTGAAATTTCTAAAACCTTAAACAAAATTACTTCTTGTAATTAACAAAACTCTATTTTCTATGTTCTTTAAATATAAACCAATCATCAGGAACAAAATAAATCTTACAGGTCTCATTAGTGGAGCACTCCATAAACAAACATTTCGCCTTCCACTTTATTACTAATATTTCTTGTAATATTTAGGACCGGGTCTGGATGAGCTGTGCAAGCCTTTTTCGCACAGATAATATTTTCGAAGATTTCATTTCATACTTCTAACATAGAGTTACTACAAAAATATAAGCGGTAAAGCATTCGGGAATTTCCTGTAACACAACCTATAAATAACGTTACTGTTTTTCCTAAGTACATATGATTCTCGATCTTACCTTAAATATTACATAAACACGAATAAAAAAGATTTTCAGAGGCACATAGATAAATCAGCTATTTTAATAAAATTCTTTCAAAAGCTAAATTTTCACAGCCGGCACCCCAACAACATTAATAATGAATAACGACATGATGAAACACAAATACAAAACTGAAAAATGACAGTTGACAGAAACAAAAGGCGGGTTTTTTAAAGTTATAGTTTCGCTGACATCATATATATATATATATATATATATATATATATATATATATATATCAATCAAAAATTTTAACCTCGACTTGTATTCAGCTGAGCTCTATGCGGCGTTGCAAACTTATTACCCAACTGTGACAAAATCCATAGGGAAGGAAATGCTTTTTAGTTTTTATCAATTAAATTATACACAACTGCATTTATTTTCATATAAAATGTAGTATGTAGACTTTTAAAAGATATCTTAAAGACGTTGTATATGGACGTCTTATGGACGTCTTTAAAACAACGTCTATAAGATGCCTTATTTATGTCTTAAGACGTTCAGACATAATCTGGATATAAAAATGACGTCTATAAGCCGTCTAGTGCTGTGTGGGAATTAAATAATAATAAATCAAATATTGATTCTAAACTTAGGGTTTATTTTATACTCGTATTTCTAATTTACAGGAAAAAATATGTTTTGTATCTTTGGATTTTGAAAAAGATCTGGCGGTCGCGAATACGTCGAGTTGTTTCGAAAAATCTTACGAGTTGCCCGATGGGCAAATAATTACTCTAGGAAATGAAAGATTCAGATGTCCTGAAGCCATGTTTCAACCAGCATTATTAGGTAGGATTTTATAATTGAATACTCGTCGTTTTCATTAAGTACGAATAAAAAGGCTTTAGATAGTTTCGAATTAGTTTTATTTCTATAAACAGGGAGCAGTGGATTTTTATTTACACCAAGATGCTCAAATATTTTAAATTTATAAAAATAAAGTTAGAAGTTAAATCAAGTTCTGATAATAAATAGTTACTAAAAGACAAAAATTTGCAAATGTATTTAACTAAAAATATTATAATCATTAATTTTAGGTATGGAAACGCCAGGTATTGCCGAAACAACATTTAATTCAATAATGAGGTCCGACATGGATATTAGAAAAGACTTGTATGCAAATACTGTTTTGTCTGGAGGAAGTACCATGTTTCCAGGTAAATACGGGTATTGCTTCTCAGTTAGGATAACTTATCATAAGAGAGGTTGAAATGTATATATTTTCCATCCAAGATCAAAATTCTAAGGTCTACACTTACAACTATATTTGGAAAAGCTTTCCCGTGTAATATGTTTAAAATGTCTTATTTGCTCCCTCTATCAAATGCTTTTATTAGGTCAGTGAAGCAGCATTTTTCGAGGGCTCAATATTGCTGCGGTTTTTGTGGAAGCCTTGTTTTTCTTATGATACTGATATTACTTTTTGAAGCTTTTTGTTTAGAGTTGCGGTAAAAAACATAGAAATGGAGTTAATGAGTATTATTATCAAAATTTTTGAAATTACCTGTTTTTGAATATGGACATATATGTCATTCTCTCTATCAAATGCTTTTATTAGGTCAGTGAAGCAGCATTTCTCGGATGCTGAATATTGCTGCTGTTTTTGTGGAAGCCTTGTTTTTCTTATGATATTGATATTACTTTTTGAAGTTTTTTGTTTAGAGTTGCGGTAAAAAACTTAGAAATAGAGTTAATGAGTATTATTAACAAAATTTTTGAAATTACCTGTTTTTGAATATGAGCATATATGTCATTCCCTCCATTCATGTGGTATTATTTTCTCGTCTATTATCATCATAAATAACATGTGTATTCCAGATATAAATTACATTTTGTCCAACTTAGTCAACAACACTTTCTAATAATGTATTATTGCTCTGTCACCATTTCATTGTGTTCTATTTTATAGTACTATATTGTTATATTGGGTGCAAGACTATAATTCTTTTTTTACGTCAATTAAAAAATGTTGCTAAACCACGAGAAGTCGCAACACCCTCTACCGGGATCGGAAAAGGGAAAGGTTTTAATGGTTATTCTTGGAGATTGTTACGGTTAGCTCTGGTTAGTTTTTATTTTTAATTTTATTCTTTTACATTTGTTTTTTTTTATTTTTCCACTTTCTACAAGTTATTCTACATTTTTCCTAATTCTACAAGCTTTTCTACATATTGAATACTCTGAAAGTAGATAAATCACCTATCTTAACCTCAGAGAGGTGCCATCTATATAAAAAATACGTAGACATAAGAGTAATTAATAGTATATAGAAGAAAGTTGGCCCACATTTAGAAAAGGATAGAACGTTTTCAATGAGTAGTACCTCTCTTTCTAATTTTGGTCAGGTGACAGAGATATCCAATGACATTTGAAGTATCGTGCTTAGCCCCGCCATTCGAAAAGAGACTACTACGAATTTCAAAAAGTAAAATGGATCACAGATTGAATTGAACTGTCAGACTAAAAATGTCCGTAGTATGCTTGTTTCCATTTTGGGGAAAAAGTAGTTTTGGCACTTCAAATTACCCATCAAAAATCAAAAAAAAAATATTATCATTGTTGTGAAGTTATTGACTGCTATTACAATATTTGTACTTTGCCTGGATTAAATTTATTTTATATTACTTAACAACCAAGTAATATAGACCAAGCCACCGTTCAAATATTTAGGTGTATATATAGACATAAAAATTATCTTAAATTAGCAACCTAGAACTAAATAAAAATGCATATAGAGTCAATACTTTAGAAGTATTATATATATATATATATATATATATATATATATATATATATATATATATATATATAAGGAAAAAATGATTTCAAGAAAAACAGCAACTCATATATACAAAGCAATATGCCGACGTCAAATGGAATATATACCCCCTAGAGGCGCGATCGCCTCCCCCCCCCCCCCGCCCTGAAGAGTTTGGAATTTAGGAAAGTACACCCGATTGTGCCTCTTACACTAGGAATGTGTGTGCTGTTGGCTTCCACCTCCCCGTCGATAACTTGTTTTTTCTTGTGATCGCAACCCCCCCCCCCCCCCGAAGAGCTTTGAATTTAGGAAAATAGACCCAATTCTGGCGCTTATACTAGGAATGTGTATGCTGTTGGCTTCCACCCCTCAGTCAACAACTTGTTTTGTCTTACGACTGCCCCCCAAGATCTTTGAATTTAGGAATATAGACTCGATTCTGGCTCTTGTACTAGGAATGTGTATGCTGTTGATTTCCTCCTCTCCGTTGACAACTTGTTTTTCCTTGCGATCACCCTCCTTAAGAGCTCCGAATTCAGAGAAATAGACCCGACCCTAACTTTTACATTAGAAATGGGAATGTTACTGGCGTCCCCTCCCCCCTCCGACGACAACTTGCTTTCGCTTGTCATACTGTACTTTTGTGATATCATCGCCCCCCAAAGAGAGAGGCTGGATCCGCCCCTGACCTCCTATATACAGTAATTGCAGAAAGCCCACACCCTACGTAGCTTGACTAAAATTCATCATCCTCTCTATCCACTACTTAAACCATCCAATCAATTATTGTATGAATTCACTAAACATCCAGCTTCTTACTGCAAGATTTCCTGACCGGCCAGAAGACATCCATAAACGATATTGGTAGATTTCACATTCAAAGAACGGATTTTATATATCCCGTATAATTTTCCTACGGCGAAGGCGTATTCATTGTTATTACAAGTGAACTTACACCAATATGGCGGATAGCGTGGTCCAGACATTTTCAATTTATTATACGTTCAGTACAGTTACTTAAAATGTACGTGGGTACTACTCATTGAAAACGAGAGCCAACTTTCTTCTATAGGATCCGATGATGTCTATAAAAAAATATATAGAAAATATATCATTGTGGTTAGGAATATTCCTCCCAAAATAAATGTTCCGCTAAATAGTCGGATCACATTTCGGAACATTTCTACGTAAATCTCTCCAAGCTCTCTCAATATTTTGAGTGAGGGTCCAGAACCTCATCCATAAAATTCTTGGAGTGCTTTACCGTTTGATGCTGAAAACGTTCATCAGCTAACCAACCATAAGCTTTCCAGCAATCGAAGATAATTCTTTAATGACGTTATGTAAGTGTTCTTTTGAATGTTCTTCAACTAGAACCAAAAAGAACTTTTTTGAATTATGTTCGATGCCCCCAAAAATTCATTGACCTTCGATTACTCTACCGTTGTATTTTCTTTTATTTCTATTGTTACTCGTTCACCGGTTATTTTCGCAGAACTGTCAGTTAGACAAACCAAGCACACGTCCCTGTAATAATTTGCCCAATTAACCTTATTTTCTGAGCCCAAGTTGAACCCATGCACAAGCGATCCAGTAAAATACAACCTGCTAATTGTGGTTATGGCAAATCTGAACTAACCCTTTTGACATTCCGAAATTTTGATTTATGTTGATCCCGTTTCAAAAATACTTCTGTTTCTTATTTAAAAAACGATGTTGGAACAAAAGGAGTAAGAAGTGAATAAAAGCATTAGAACAATTGCAATCTTATGATCGTAAAAGATCCGGCAACAATGTACGTCTATTTTCCTCTCCTCTGTCCTAGGTTGATTTAATTTTAATTTCCGCGTGTTTTTCACTATATTTTATTAAAAAATTGTGTAATATTTAAAGGAAATACGTTGTAATTTAGAATATTAAAACGTTCTTTAGCAGTGACTAATTGTAAAGATATTGGTCGAAAAATACCGAAAAGTCGAAATGAAAAATCTTTTTTTTTAGGAAACTACTTGCGACCGCCAAAAAAAACTTCGGATTCGTGTTCTATGACCCAACACTAAAGAATATGCAAAAAATCAGCGAAAAAAATATTATTAAATGTGCTTTCAATGAAGTACCGTTTTTATTCTGTTTTTAGGTATCGCCGACAGAATACAGAAAGAGATTGCAGCATTAGCACCAGCTTCAATGAAAATAAAAATAATAGCCCCACCAGAAAGAAAGTATTCCGTCTGGATTGGCGGAAGCATCTTGGCAAGTCTTACCACTTTCCAACAGATGTGGATATCCAAACAGGAATACGACGAATCTGGACCATTCATTGTACACAGAAAATGTTTTTAGGTTTAATTCAGAAATAGTAAATTTATTTTTAACTCCTTCTATTGACTGCTTATGTAAATTCTTCCATCTCGCTTTAATTCACTTGTGTCTTGAACCTGAAGACTTTTTCCTCTTTCAACTCACCCCTAATTGCTAATTTTTGATAGTTTTTTTTCAAGCATCATTTTAATAATATTAATTTGGACTTACATGAAATTTACCTTTTTTTTTTATTGAAGTCTTACTGAGTTTAGACTTAAAACTTCATGACTGTGCTGTGTTTTACATTGCATTTCCGATTTAATCACTGTTAAAATAATTTGAGCTTTGATCATACTCCAATATATCTCAACATTAACAAATTTGTTTAGTCAATGTTTATAATCGGGGGGAGGCGGATTTTTTAATGTTTGATGGACATAAATATTTTTATCTTATTTTTGCCTTGTGATTTTAGTTTTTGTGATTCATTTGAGTATTTTTAAATGTTAAAAATTACTACAAATGCGAAGTTTATAATTAATGTCAACAAAAAGAGAATTTGGAACGTTATTTTTATCGGTAAATATTGCCTGATACTATTTACTTATTTAAAATAACATAATTAGGCAACCAGAAACTCACAGAAATCCGTCATTATACTTGATTTCCCGATTAGCATGTTACTCTTGTTTAAGTAGTGCAATCAGAAAAGGATAGCATGCAATCGATGGACTTAAAAAAAACACTCCCACCATTTGTCAAAACTTCTAAATTTAAATAAAAATAGGGCTATTCTTTTGAGTAATTATCACTTTCAGTTCTATTACTTGAAGTAATCATGATCACTTCGACCTAATGATAGGTAAATGCGTATTCAAGAGAACATGGCTGTATTCTTTTGAGTAAATTATCAGTGAAAAAAGTGAAACTGATAAGTTCATGTTCTTTTGAATATGCATTTACTTGTCATTGGGTCGAAGTGATCATGATATCTTCGAGTGACAGAACTGAAAGTGATAATTACTCAAAAGAATATATCTCATGAAGTTACCAGTTTCACTTTTTTCACTTTGATAATTACTCTAAAGAATACAACCAATATCATCATGTGATCTGATCACCCAATAATAAGCTAATTCACCAGAGAATTCGTTGGCATTGACAGATAGAGATATAGCAACTATGGCTATATTCTTTTGAGTAATTATCAATTGATCAAAGTGAACAAACTGAAACTGATAACTTCATGTTCTTTTGAATATGCATTTACTTGTCATTGGGCTGAAGTGATCATGATTACTTCAAGTGATAGAAGTGAAAGTGATAATGACTCAAAATAATAGCCCTTATTTAAATATAGGGCTATTCTTTTGAGTCATTATCACTTTCAGTTGTATCACTTGAAGTAATCATGATCACTTCGATCTAATGACAAGTAAATGCTTATTCAAAAGAACATGAAGTTATCAGTTACATTTTTTTCACTTTGTTCAATTGATAATTACTCAAAAGAATACAGCCTATATTAGACCATGCCAAAATTAATTTTTTTTTTTGGGATATTTGTCTTTGGCAGTCTATATTGCAAAAATTAAAACTTACTTTTGGGAAAACGTTCAGTTTTTGAGATATATCTTCTTGAAAGGTAGCTACTTTGGATGTTGGCTTAGAGCCGTTTTACACACACAAGAATTATAGCCAAAATTTATCTCATAATTATGTTGAAATTTTGCATAAAACTAATTTGCTGTTTTACACATCAAAGAATTATTGTTAAAATTTTGGTGAAAATTTTCGGCATAAAAATATAGAACGTGTTCTATATTTTTATGACTAAAATGCGGAAAGTGCGCGAAAATCGACGCAGAATAAAATTTGTGAATTGACAACCCGCGTTTGGTAATTAACCTAATCTCAATATTTACTCATTGTTTCTTACACAAAATATCCCTTATTTTGTGGTTTCTTAATTATATATGTTCGGAAACTTTCATATTTATGACAATTTAAGGTTATCCCCAGAGCAAGTTAACTTTTTAACTGCTGAAACGTCACATGTGATGAAAATGCGCATGAGCATCGACAAAATTATCACCAAAATTATATTCAAATTTCTTGTACGTATCACACAGAGTGGTATTTTATTTTAAAAATTATCTCCATAGAATTTTCGGCAAAAATTTGCTGAAAATTTTTGTTATAATTTTCGGAATAATTCTTGTGTGTGTAAAACGGCTCTTGTCAATGCTTTTTTGTCCTTTTCCTTTTATAGTTATCAGTTTTTTGCTAAAATCAAAAGAACACGTCCACTTAGAAATGACATATGGGATTAGTGATAGGCCTAAGTAGTTCTGATTTATATAACTTTTATCAGTTGGTATCACTGTATTGTAAATCTCGGGATCTGACTTTTTTTCGCTATTTTATATAAATTTATTCCCTTAAAAGACATTAAATAAATACATGACATAATAGAATGAAATATAGGAAAAAACAACTTTTTTATTTTTATTTACACACAAAATTATTAACAAGTTCAAAAGCACTACAATAAAACAATAATTTCAGCGACTTTCGGCCAATACAGCACACAATAATAATTCACTGATTTAGGTGACATGATCGATGTCATTTGTCTGTCAAATCGACGAATTCTCTTCATATTTTAAATATTTATAGTAAGATCTTCACTCTAGCACTAACGTAAAGAATCATGTAACTATACCCTTTTGTCTAATTTTATCACCTTTCTTTTAACTCCTAGTTTAAGCCTTCTTTACAAGATACTAGCATAAAGCAAAATGTAATTTTACTTTTATTTTTATAATACTCGAATCAGTATTTCAAAGAAATTTACACATATCATTTATTAAAATTATATTTTATTATTTATTATATACCAAAGTGTAGCACGTTTTCAATAAAAATATGATTTCTAAAACGAACTTTTATTTGAAGTGAAATTAATCAAATGATATTTATCCTTGATTTCTAGTATGCCACTGACTAATCCAACAAAATTAAAGTATCAATTTTTGTGGTCATATTACAAAGGATACTAGGAAAGTTTTCTCCCTAACAATTAAAAAAAAAACAATTTTGTAATTTTATTTCTCAGATAATCTCCTTTTCTATTTTTTTAAAAAATAAAAATCACTATGAATAATCAAACCTGCAAACTTTTGAAACAAATGAGTCAGGACTAGGCGGCATACAGCAAGCTTAGATATAATCAAAATACTGAATAAACTTGTAAAAGACATGACAATAATGCAAGCCTGAGTGGTTTGTATATATAACTTTTAACAGTTACTATCGTGACCAGACTTCAACAGCTAGATTCACTAAGGTTTAGGACCCAGACCCAATTTAGTTGCTATGGAGGTTAGATCTTCTCTAGTTGACCAGTTTTCTTTTGTTAATGATATTGCTGTAATTTGTATTACATGTGCACGGATTTTCTAAAATAAAATGGATGATAGATTGTAATGGAGCTGTCAAACGAAAAATGTGCGAAGTATGTTCGACGCCATATTGGGGAAAGTGACGTTTTGGCACATCAAATGAACCGTCACAAGTCAAAAAAATAGTGTCATTGTTGCGAAGTTATTGGTTGTCATTAAAATCTTAGTTTTTTTTGCCTGGATTAAATTTATTTTTTGTTTCTTAACAACCAATTAATATGCACCAAGCCATCAGTCAAATATTTAAGTGTAAATATAGACCACAAAATTATCTGAAATTGGCATTTTAGAACTGTTAAACAAAAATACATAGAAAGAGCCAAATGCCTTAGGAGTCTAATATACAAAGAAAAAGGCATATCAAGAAAAACAACAACTCATAATATACAAAGCAATATACTGACTTTAATTGGAAAACATGCCCCCTACGTACAGTAATTGCAGGAAGCGAGGCACTGATGAACCTTGAAATGGTGGAAACCGTAGCTCTATGTAGTATAACTAAAATCCATCATTCTAGCAATCCACTACATAAACCATCCAGTCAATTATTGTATGAATTTACTAAACATCCAGCCTCTTCCTGCAAGACTTTCTGACTTGACAACTAAGTTTGAAATATAACCTGAAACTTGACCGGTGATAGAGGAACTGTGTACGACCAGGGACCGAAACCATAGGCCAGCCAAAAGACCTCCATTAATGATACTAGCAGATCTCACATTTAACCTTTAATATACTTGTTTATTATTTTGTAAAGATTTGTAGGGGCTTGAAGATCAAATGTGCTATAAATAAAGTTTTTATTCTGAAGGATCTCGTTGGTTGGCCTGCAGGGTTCAAATTTATATGCCCTAATATATTATAATCATAATAATATTTATTTAATTGTAATGTAGTATAGTGTTTAACACAGCGTAAGGGAGTAAAATGTTGGATTTAACATTATTTGAATATAAAACTTAATGTTACTTATTTAAATAAAAGTTTTAAATATCTTACAAATTATAATTTCTCAAATTTTTTATAAGTTGTGTTGATGAAAACAATTATGTTAGACTTAACTGTTTAAAACTAAGATACTCGGCTGTTATGGACATATGGACACAAGTATTAATGTTAAATCCATAATCAGAACTAGCCGTAGGAAAATATTTTTAAACAGCATTTTCATGCTATTGATATATGAATACAATTTAGTGTAATAATTTTGTGGGTCTATAATCTCAAATTTACTTGAAATTTGCGAGACATTCAACTTTCTAAAGATATTTTAATTAAAACTTAGAAAATACTGAAAATTACGGGGTACCACCTAATTAACATTTCAACTGTTTTTCCAAAAAATAAAACGTTTTGAAAAAACTGTTTGTCAACATATTGTTTTTTTTATTGGCGAGTTATTTTTAACAACTAAAAATATAATAAAATTTTTTAATTTATTTATTTTTACGACCGACCAATAGTATCGCAGACATCCAGAGATTATAATGAATTGACATGAATGGATCAATTCTCGTTCTTGAGAGAACGATCACTTGGTGGAAAGTGGGCGTGGTTCTCACGAAAAAGTATGAAACCGTATTCTGGGTAGCTTTTCTCGTTCTCAAGAGAACGATCATCTTGATGGAAAGTGGCCGTGGTTCTCACGAAAAAGTAAGAAACCTTATTCTGAATACGGTTTCATACTTTTTCGTGAGAACCACGCCCACTTTCCATCAAGATGTTCGTTCTGTCAAGAACGAGAATAGCTACCCAGGTGAGTTTAAAACATAATACTATCATTTTATCTCTTTCTAATATCCGTTTCGTTCAACTACTTATGTCGATACAAATTCGGAAAGCTATCCGAATTGTTTCTACCGTTGTCAGTTAAAGATAACCGATTATATTTAGCACGTATAATTTGACTACAGCGAAAGCGTATTCACTGTAACAACAATGACACTATTTTTTTTTACTTTTGACGTTTAATTTGACGTGCCAAAACGTCACTTTCCCCAATATGGCAAATAGCATAGTCCGGACATTTTTAGTTTATTACACGATCAGTACATTTATTTTACACGTGCATGTACGTGTGTCAACAAATAAACGCTTATTTAGGAAAGCTAGGGATAAAAACATAAAGATCGATAAAAGAAATACTTGTGTTCTGGAAACAAACAATTTTCAGTTTTTGAAGGTTCGGTAACATGTACAAACGATTTTTTCTTCTTTTATTTTTAAAATTCGAAACTTGCTTAACTTGTTGTACTTGTCAAATTAAACCCTCTACTGTGAACTTAGATTGGTTTTAAAGTTAAGTCACGTTAGTGAATCAGGGGAATCAATTTCCTTCGCCATTTTGGGAAGATTGGAAGATAAAGTGGATGCCTAAGATATACGTAAAAGAATGCGAGCAGGTGATATAGTAAAAAGGATAACCAAATCAAAATGAAAATAAGCCGGATATGTTACGAAACAAACAAATAATAGATGGATGAAAATAGTGATCGAGAACCAACCTACTGGGCGGATGATTTAAAGATAAATAGGGTTGCAATCGCTCAAGATGAAGAATATTCAAATGAGGAGGCCTATATCCAACAGTGGATTGAACTGGTTAAATGATGATGATAATTCTGGTATATCTGGTAATGATCTGCCAAACGAGGATGAAGGGTTTTTCAATTACTGAATACAAATGTCAGACAGAACCAAATCTGGACTAAATTGAGGATGATTTTGAGAAATTTAGACATATATATTGAGTACATGGCCAAAATTACTATATTTTTAGGTTAGACAATTTCGCTTGTTAATACCATAAACGTAGAAGAAATTAAATAAAATTACATTTTGATTAAGTAATAATTAATTTATTCTACGTCTATGATTAATACATGAAGAGGGTCAAATTATACTAGGATGTTTTTCTATTCTGAATGCTCCCTATTTGCATAAAACAGGACAAAGCTAGTCGAGTTCCTTGTCCCCGAGTAAATTGAATTAATGACGCCACTAGTCAAGATTTCAGAAAATTATACTCACAGCTTCCCTTTTACAAGCGTTGCTGTTGGGCTTTATGTTAAAATTGAAAGAATAAGCTTCTAAAGAAAAAAAAATATTCAAGTAAATTTATAATTCAATAATTGATATTTTAAGAGATTATGTGAGATGAACAGTGGCAACACTGCAAAAACAATCCGTAAGGAAACAGCTGGCAGAAGAGAAAGGGGGAGCCAAGCAAACTGTGACAGGCAAAACAAGCGTGGCGAGACGTTTTCAACAAAAGTACAATTTTGAGTGTTTTTTTTTGCGATTTTTTAAAGTTAAGGCCACAGCTTTAGCTGCTAAATATAAATGATCAAAATACTAGAACCTAATGTAGTCCTGCAATGGTCATTTTTGTTACGTAGTTACTGTTCTAACGGTGTAAAGACGGCACTTCAACAAGCTCTAATAAGACATGACGGAAAAAGACTGCAACGTTTCCTCTTGAAAAACAGTTGAACCATAAGTTCGTTTATTTAATTATGTGCAGGTACATTTTGAATAATTTAATTCTAATTTGTTAGTGACTAACTGGTTCCGTAATATTCCGTGTTATTGCTGAATCGTTTTGTGCTCTTGTTTACGTCGAAGTTTAAAAATGCTTCAAGTTATTCCTGTATGCTGAAACTAAAATATGAAGTTGATCAACTTAGTTGCAGTGATCTTTTTGAATACTGCCAACTTATCAAGGACTAATTGGTAAATTCGCTGTAAACAGCTGCAGAGGAACTTCAAAAAAATAGTCCTGTGCTAGCCAAATTAAATTTCTCAAACAGTGGATCTCTTGGAATAAAGTATCAACTAAAACATTTTAAATATAACAGTCAACTCTGGAAATACGATGTCTGATTTAATTTTTGAGTTTGAACTAAATAATTACATAAAAAATACGATTTTTTCGGATGATTATGCGTTTGCTCAGCATAAACAATGACCAAAACATAGGTCGAGTGTTGCCGAAAATGAACGACGATTTTCAACATGAAAGTAATGCAAAGTTACCGGATTGTGTGGATTCAATAACGTATTTTAATCAAACTAATCAAAGCCATACTAATTTTGATATAAATGAGTTGCCGAATTGTTCATATAATCAAATTTATTCTGGTTGTCCCGAAAATGGAGAAGTGAGCTCTTCTGACGCGAACTGTCAAACAGCCGAAAGTGAGGTTAAGTCACTGAAAGAGTGGTTGATCTTGCACAATGACCTAATACAACAACAAAACGACGAAATTCTCGATAAAGAACAACAAATATTTCTTTTGCAAAGGGAAAATGAGATGGTAAGTATTCTAGGTGCTAATATTATGTTAAAACAAGACTTTGGTTTGGTGTTTGAAGCTAAATATACTCAAAACCAAATTTGTACTAGAAGTATTTTTAACCTATATTATTTTTTAGCTCAAGGAGCGTCTTAATTGTTTAGAAAAAGGAATATCATTTGATCCTGAAAAGCACTTTAACCAAGTGATAGATAACATAACTGAAGACTCTCTTTCGGAAGATATGACCCAGGATTCATGTGGTCAATACGAAGAAGAAAGTAAAGAAAATATTGAACTTGTTAATCCTCAGCAAAGTGACAATGTTGTAACATGCTCTTTAGAGGTAACAAACTTTGAAATAAATCATGTTAGTGATGTTGAATCTCAAGTTGACACTACAATAGACGAGGATACTTTTGCAGTAGAAGATAACGAATTTAAAAGTGAAGACTATATTGGTAACGATTTAAGTGATAGTTTTAAGACTGAAAGTGACACTGTGGAGTGCAACAAAGATTCATTGTCGGAGTACAACTTTACCGTGAACAATTTTTGCGAGTTTGATCCTATGAAGAACATTAAAATGAGTATTCGAAGAAAAAGGGTTAGCAGCTCATCTGTACTATCTAATAATGAACCTACACTTTTGGGAGAGAAGAAGACTTTAAGAAGAATCAAGAAAAAAAGAAAATGTAAGTTTTTTTTGTTAAATTATTTCTATATGTGGTTTAATATTCTTGTTATCCTTGAAAGATTCTTTAGATTATTGTGAAACTAAGGGAAATATTTGCATGAAGGATATTACTACAATTGTCAGTAACTCAAAATGCTTAATAAGATAAAGTTCTAGTACTTGTCAATATACAATAGAATTTCTACTGGGTTGATATCTCCTTTATTTTAACTTATCTAAATCTGCATTAAATTTGGGTAAGGATTAAGCAATATTAAAGGATAGGTTATGTTAAAGGCCTTATTACGCCGTGCGGTCGCGGCCGAGGGTCCAGATTAACTTCCCACTCACTTCTAACCTGATTAAAGGATAAAATGGGTTTCAAGTTGATTAATTGTTGAACTTTTTGTATCTTTATTTCATTATTTACCTTTTTAGAATGTTTTAACATGTAATTTGTTCATTAATTTAACTGATTTATGAAATTTGATTTTATAGTTTGATGGTTTAAAATTAAAAAAATCTTTCCCGCCATAAAATTTTCTGGCAATTTTGGCGCGTGCGCTGGAATAAGGGGAGTTCAATAATGGCCTTGACTTTTGTTGAAGCGGTGTTGCCAATAATAAAAAATATTCTTTATTTCAGTAAATAGTACTCCCAGTGTTGTTGTTTCCTTTCATTTATACCAGGAAGCCCTAAAAATAATCTGTAATTACGCGACATTGCCAACTTAGCATTTTGTTTTTAGGTTTAGGGAGAAATAGGTGGTATTTATTATGTTCAACGATTTTTGGAACCAATAATTTTGTAATTTTTAAAAGTTCCGTGTAGTCGGTCATGTCCGTCCATCTGTATGTCACAGCTTTATAACTTCGTCAGTTTCTCGTGTTTTGCAAGCACATAAAAAAAGGAATGGATAATTTTTCTTTCACTTATCCTATTAAGTGGGGTATCATTGGATAGATCTTCAAAAATACAATTAAGTAGGTTATATGATTTTTTTATTTAGTTATTTCGCGAGATAGAACCGGCCAAAGTGGCTTTAAAATGTCCCTTTCCTATAAAAAATCTAATGTTAGCCCTTACTAAATACAGCGCGTCTTGTGGAACTCTTGCCAAATGGGAAACTTTTAGTATTGATTTTATAGATAAAAGTACTTGTTCATAAAAAGTGTTACTTCCTGAGATAATAATTTTGAGTTAGGAAAAATTAATGTATGACATACCAAAAAAAGTAAACGTTATAGTTCAATAAAATTAAAAATACTGAAAAACTTCATCTAAAAGTGAATTTTGGGAGTATGTGTAACAAAATTTTTGAGGGAAACTCAAAAATTAAAGTGTAAATGACTCCAGCCCAAAGCTGTTCTAAAACTATATTACAATTATGTAAAAACACTAATCAAATTATAAGTTAATCTATAACGTAGAATGAGATTTAAGTACAGGGTGTTTAAAAATAACTTTATTTCAACAATAAATAAAACTCTTGTATATACCTGTCTGATTTCTTCTAAAACTAGTGTGAAAATTTCGGGCCAGATTAAGAATCTAAAATTAATTTTTTAAAATTAAATATGGCTGCCGAGGGGGGTTTTGTGGGCTTAAATTATGTATTTAAAATAATTTTTTTAAAATTCAATATGGCAGGATGAAAATTTTTGGGGCATAGATTACTAATTTAAAGCTAATTTATTTAAAGGGGTCCATTTTATCTGTTCCAATTTCTTTCAAAATTGGAATTTGGGGGTTTTTGGGGAAAAAAAAGTCTTCTTGTACAATTTGGTGTAGTTTACAAAATATTAAACTAACATCGCAAAATAAAACTGTAAAAAATTCTATAAACTTTTATTTGCAAATTGAAAGTTTTTAAGTCGACTTGTAACAAATACCTAAAAAATATGTTAACAATTTTTTTTGCAAAATTATTTATTGATATTTAGGTATTGTAAAAAATACCAGATATAAAAAAAATATATTTACTTGAATATCTTTTTTTATAAATTTCATAATTACAATTTTAAAATTTGTAGATGATATCCTTGCTTTTTTAGTGTCCACAACGTGGTACTAAAACACATTATTTTTTAATCAATTAAATTTACAGGTTCAGCTAAGGATTCTCAAATTTTGACATCAAAAGAACCGTATTATGTAACTTGTGCCAGTGAAGATGACAACTCGAATCTTGTTGAACCAGAAATCGAAGAGCTTGCTGGAACCACTACTCTTGAAGTATGTATCTGTAAAAAAGTAGATATTTATGTTATTAATAATAATTAAAAATTCATTAGATCGATTTTTTAATATTTCAGTGTATCAACCATTTAAAAATGCATCTATTTTTTATATATATTTTTTTTTTTGGTATTTTTTTTAGGTTCCAAGGTGGCGTGTTAAACACTATACTAGTTGTTATACAATGGAGGGTACTGAAAATTTAGATGATGAAGTGTATAATAAGCGTCATATGCGACTAGAAATTGACGAACGGCGAAGGAAAAGGTAATTAAACTGTTTTTGAAATATTAATTAGATATAGACGGACTGTATTCCTAATTACTTGCATTTTTATTCATTTTTGAAGGAAAATTGCTACTATTATATCCTTTGAAGCATTTTTATAACTGTAAGAAAAACGTTGTTGTTCCTTTTTATGTATTAAGCATAAGGAAAGATTAAGGTCCCTTTAGCCTTGGGGTTTATAAAATAAAATAGATAAGGGTCTGTCATTTATTATAACGGACTTGCTGCCGCCCTTATGGAGTAAGGTGATCCCGACAATCTTCTACATGTCAGCCTAGCAACAAGTTTTAGTTAAAAATGAGATAAGAAGACTGCTAGATAGTGTCTATATTTCTTGATGAATAATGCAGGCAGACAATCTGGACCACGTTTACCTATGTCAAGTTTGCCTTTAAGTTTTTTAACTAAATTTTCCTAAAACAAATAATTCCTGGAATTGTACCATGAGATTTACAGAATAATACTATACATAGATCTCTTGCGTTATTCATAATAATACTTGCAAGCCCTAATTTTGAACTTTCATTAATGGCACTGAATGGTGCAACAAAGGAATATCCAAGTAATTATGAGCATCGACGACACAACTAACGAAAATGAATGAACAAACTGGACACTTTTCTATGAAAAATCTCTGATTTTCTATTTGCCCTGTTGCCAATATCATGCAATTTTAATTTGGAAAGAATCCTCTATGATTCCAATCTTTAAGTCTGGAGACAAAACCAATATCGCCAACTACAGAGGCATTTCTATCATATCCGCCCTCCCCAAGTTATTTGAAGCTATTATAACGGACGAAATTTTTGAAACGTTTAAAAGAAAAATAGTCAAACAGCAACATGGTTTTTATAAAGGAAGATCAACTACTACCAATCTAGTCACTTTTTACAACTACGTAGTTAACGCAGTGGAAAACAAACAACAGGTTGACGTCATCTACACGGATTTAAGCAAGGCATTCGATAGTGTTTGTCACTCTCTACTGTTAAAAAAGTTATCTGTGATGGGTGTGTCCGGTGTTTACCTGTCATGGCTCGGATCATACTTGAGGGGAAGGACACAAGTTGTTAGAATGAATGGTGTTACCTCAAAAATCATAACAGTGAAATCTGGAATCCCACAAGGATCTCATCTTGGACCTGTATTATTTTCTCTATTTATCAATGACATTGGGACTTGTTTCCGGTTATCCTCTTTTCTTCTATATGCAGACGATCTAAAGTTTTATAATAGTATAAGTGGTTCCTTAAATTTGCAACCAGATCTAGATCGTGTAGTGGAATGGTGTAAAAGAAATTTGTTATCCTTAAACGTTAATAAATGTAAATCGTTAAGTTTTTATAAAATCTCAAATCCTTTGTTCTCTCAATATCATGTACATAATGTCCCTCTCGATGCTGTAACTCAATTTAAGGATTTGGGTGTTATTTTTCAAAGCAACCTATCGTTCGATAAGCATATAAATAGTATTGTCTTAAAAAGTTGTAAATTGATAGGATTCATTAAGCGAAACACCAAATATATAAGAGATATTAAGGCCATTACAACATTGTTCTGCTCTTTGGTCCGCAGTGTGCTTGAGTATGGCTCTGTAATATGGAGTCCGTTTTATCAATGCTACATAGATCGTCTGGAAAAAGTTCAAAACAGATTTTTAAAGTATCTACTTTTTAAGCACCGTTTTCCATCCAGAAACATCAACTATAACACTAGACTGTTATTGTGTGGTTTAAAGTCTCTTAAAACTCGTAGAGAAAATGCTATGCTTATATTTTTATACAAACTAATTAATGATATTATAGATTGTCAGGATATTCTTAGCTTGGTATCAATTCGGGTTCCTCAAAGAAATACGAGAAGCGTACAACTCTTCTCTATAAGAGCCCACCGAACTAATTACGGCAAGAACAATGTTGTGGAGAACCTTTTAATGAACTACAACTTAAACTTTCAGCATATTGATTTGTTTTGTATGACTTTGTGTAAATTAAAACAAATGCTTAATTTTGGATAATATGTGATAATTTTGTGCCTGTTATGTAACAAGTGTTAATAACTGTTAATATCATTTTATTTTGCAATAACTATGTTTATATTTGTTTGATTTTATTTGTAAGCTTTGTGGCATTTACAATGTCATTTTTTTTTTTTTTTTTTTTTTTTTTGTACCATTTGGAATAGTTTATTCTGTAGTGTACTGTATTTGAATAAATAAATGATATTTAAATAAATAAATAAAAGAAATTTACGTAATTTCTTTGTACGCCGAATTCACATAGTGGGTTTATATTAATTTACAACATTTATTTTTGGCATGTTAGAATCATTTTTGAGACATTTAGCCCCTTTTTGTAGCTTTACGTTACCCGTTTCACCTTCTTTGATTGAAACTAATTAGAATGAAATTACTTAAAAAAAAATACACTGACCCCAAAAAATTCTACTAAAATTTAGCACTCTTTGGAAGTCTACGTGAAATTTATAATTTATAGAAAATTCAATGACTGATTTACTAATATTACATATGAGTTAATTAACAAAGTCCCTAATCATCAGATTGATCCCCTGGTAGGTTTTGTAGAAGTTGTTTTCGGTGATCATTTTATGTTTACAGAAATTTCTTTCAATGAAATGAGATAAATAATCGATCATATAAAAAAACAAAACTTGCATGGATATTTTGAGATTAATATAAATCTAATTAAATTAATAAAAAACTTAATTATAATTCCTCTGTCTGGGCTGGTTAATATGGGTGCTTTAGGGAGAATATTTTTTATGATATACTCGAACATGCCATGGTTATTTCATTATTTAAATAGGAACACAAAAGTATTATGTTGAACTATAAACTAATTAATTTATTGGCGGCCGTATCCAAACGTGGTGCTGGGCATCTTGGATCTGGTTTGGGAGGAACACACGGTCGTTTGAGTCAAGGTAGTATAATGTCATTTGTGCCCATGATCTCCTTATAAAAGAGCTGCAAACTTATAAAATCTTACTTGGAAAATAAAGTTCAGATTGTGAGAGTTGAAGGGGTGTCCTCGACCAGGGGCGAGATATCTGTAGATGCCCCAGGGTTGGGTACTGTGGTCCATATTCTTTGGGCAGAGATATTACGGATTTTACGTTCTGTGCCGATGATACCACTCTCTCAGTTTTCGATATATCCCTGAAAGGGACTTGGGGGAGATTGGGAGAGGCATGGTCTGATGTCAGGAAATGGTTCAATGCATATGGACTACTCCTGAATGAAAAGAAAACCAAGCAAGTAGTATTTCTTTCTACGTGACTTTAGGGACACAAATGGACTTTTGCTGAATGCTAAATTCTTGGGAGTCTAGATTGATCTTGGCCTTACTTTGGAAGCTCATTTAGAGCAGGTTTTGGGGAGGCTCCATAGCAGTCTTGAGATGTCTGACGCTATGTGTTGGTATATCAATTCTGAGAGCTTTATAGTTTGCGCTGTTCCATTCAGTGATGTCATACGCATTGATTGTCTGGGACCACGCATCGAGGGCAACTTGGCGTGTTTGGGCTTCAGGAAATGACTGTAAGGGTGATGCGTGATATAAGCCGCAGCGAAGGCTATAGAGAGCCAATGCATTCATACTATATACTGGATAACTTAATGTATGTCAAAAACATACAAAGACAGTGAAGTCCACAGTTGGGATACAAGGCACAAAAACAACTGCGTGCCTGTATATTTTCGTTTGAGAAGGTGTCGAATGGGCCTGGTTGTCTAGCAATAAAATTATTTGATGTTTTACATCTGTCATTCTTCCAGTTCATCTTTTTAAATATAGGATAAACCAAATTTTAATTCAATTTTATTCATTACAAATTTTAAATCGCAATTTTAAACTAAACCTAGCCTTCGCTGCAAGTGTAATGTATTTAATTAGAATTTTAAATGTGAATGTCTTTGCAAAGTTTTTTTTATTTTTTTATATACTGATGAATGTAAGTGTTATAAAACATAGTAACCGATTGAATAAATGTTCGGGTCAGGGCACCTTCCTTGTGAGGCAAAAAGAAATGGAACTCAAATCAAAAACTATTTAAATACCATAATAATGTTATGAAAAAAATTTTAATCCACCTAAAATTAATATAAAAATAACCCCTTGATTGCTGCGGCGCCTAAAAATAAGTGCTATGCAAATCTACAATTAAAATATAATGTTATGATACGCATAATGTATCTATTTAATTTTATATTTTAATGTCATTTAGGTGGGATGTTCAAAGAATAAGAGAGCAAAGAGTAATTGAGAAACTCAAACAGAGACAAGACAGGATAGCATCGGGGTCTAAAGGTGATAACGAACAGGATTCTTTGACGAGCCTATGGCCAAAGATGGAGGACATTAAATTTTTAGAAATAAGTGAAGATCTTCCTGTGTCAGCTTTTGGTCATCCCATTCCAAAAATAAATATGAAGTAAGTATTATTCTGTTCAAAAGCAGAAGGTAACTGTTAACATTTATATACCTGTGTCTAGAGTTTTGTCATTGTAAATATTTATTTATTTATTTATTCATCATGAAGAGGACTCTTTACAAATTAGAAAAAAAAATAAACCACAAATTCGAAACAAAACGTTGATTGTTTTTGCTTCTTTATAAGGATGTTGAGTGTATTCACCCATACACACACACACATATATATATATATATATATATATATATATATATATATATATATATATATATATATATATATACATATATATATAATTTTGCCACAAAACGGTAGTTTCCATAATATAAATCCTATAAACCACAATATTTTTCTTTATTTTTAAGAAATTTAATTTTTATTTAATAATAAAAATATAATTAAATCACTCTCAAGTCACGTAACAACGAACACCAAAGTGCGTGACGTCATTAATTAATTCCTTGGAAATTTGCTTACTGTCCCCTTTGAAAACAAGAAGTTTTCCCATGATGGAAAGTAGATTTATTAAGGTAAATAGTTCGAATTTGCCGAAAATTATTTGTTTTATGGTGACCAATTTCTTTGCCATAAACAGTAACTTTATATACTAAAAATTATTATTTCCACAACCGATAATGAATACATAATAGTAATCATAGAATTAAAATAAAACAAGTACAAAACTTTGTTATCTAGCTTTGATTACTTTGTTTCTAAACTCAAAATTTCAACACATAAAATGTACGGATGTTTCGTCCCGATATCGGTGGTGGATTCATCAGTGGGATCCACCGGTATCTTTCCCAGACATTCTTCTTGTACTTTCCACAAACTTGGACCTCTATTTAAGGCCAGTTTTTGCCGGAAAGCGGAGGTAAGATGTTATATTCCACTACAATATATATAGATACATACTTCCAATTCTTCTGTACTGCCACTTATCAGAATTACATCATCTGTGAACTGCAAGTGACTCAGATATGAATTGTTTATATTCAAGCCCTTTCTGCTCTAATTTAATGTTCAAAATACGTCTTCTAGTGTTGAAGGAAACAGTTTTAGAGAAATTGTTTCCTTGCCGGACTCCTTTTTTAACATATATCTTGTTTCTTGTGATATTTTCGTGGTTTTTACCTCAGATTTTTGTATCTTTAGTCAATTCATGTATTTCCTAAACTTCTCAAAGCTGTCCAAGTTTTAACTGAGTCAAAGTCCTTATAGTAGTAAACAAAAGCTAGTTGTACTGGAATATTATATTCGGTACTTCTTTCAATAAGGAAACACACAGTGTGCAAGTGATTGATGGTGCTGAGTCTTCTTTTGAATCCTGTCTGCTCGCTCTACTGATTGGTAAAGGTCCAGCAAATTAATGTTAAAATATTATTTTATGTTCAAGTTTTAAAGTATTTTTTTAATTATATTCCGTGGGTACCAAGTACCATAAATCTAATTCAGACTTTAGTTACTGAACAAGAAAAGTTAAAACAATGTTGTGACACTCGATTTTTCTCATTTTGTGGGCTAGTCGCAAGTTTTTTCTACTTTTTAACCGACTTTTAAAAGAAGGAGGTTCTAAATTCAACCGTTTTTAAAAATTTCACACTACTCCAGTGATTGTATAGATGTCGTTTGACTGGCGATATTTTTCAGTCTGCATCGAAGTCGGCAAGTTTTTAACATCCCTCCGACATACTTTGGAATTTATATTTTATATAGCAGTTGTTTCCTGCAAATGTTGCTCTCGGTTCGATACGGCTCAACTGACGAGACCATAAGGTGGTCGAAACGCGTATGGAGAGAGAACCAGAGTTGTATTTGCAGGAAACAAACTGTTTGTATATATTATTTCTTTTTCTCTGCTTAAAAGGATAATACATAAAAACAACGATATTTTCTTGGTTTTTCTCGCTTTCTGTATACATACACTCCTCTGCACATGTTTTTGCCATATCTAGATGAAAATTTGAAAATACAAAAAGTTTTATAACTTCAAAAGAAATGACCGCAGCGTAAAAATTCCAGCAACATCTTAAAATTTAGGTATAATTCTTCAAAAAGCCTTTACATTTATCTCCAAAACCCATAAACATAGATATTAAATGATATTATAAAAAAGTAAAAAAATTGAAAAAAGTTTGATGATATTGGTACTGCTATAATTTCAAGTGCAAATATTGCAGGATACAAAAACCAGGACAGTTTGAAAGAGTATTGCTTCACCTTTAAAATGAACGGTAGATCGTCCAATTTGATCCATTTGGACCAAAGTTAGCCACATTTTGTAAGAAAATATGTTTTTTTTTAAACGGATATGTTAAAAAAAATAAACAAAATTGAAAAAAAGTGCCATTAGAAAAAAGACGTGTTTTTGTGCAAAGAATACAGATATATAGTTTTAAAAAATCGGAAAATTTTTTTTTACCATTTTTTATGATTTAAAAAATGCTAAAATTGTAAAATTAATGAAAAAAATTACACGATATTTTGTTGGAGTTAAAGAAAAACACTTTTATTTAACAGAGACAATTTTAATTCATATTTACTTTTACTAGGTACTAAGCCTTTTGATGAAAACAAAAATAAATATCAGTCATTACTAACTAATTAGCGGTCAGTTCTTAAATATAAATATGTATAAAATTCAAAATTTAAATCAATAAATAATACAAACAAAGAATTTCAATAAACAATTATAACGAAAAAAGTAAATATCAATTTGTTAGATAGTATAATAGTTACTTCTCATCATTTTTCTCATCGGAGTGGTAGCCTTTGCTTTTAATTACAGCCTGGCAGATTTTTGGCATTCGCAAGATTAATTTGTTGAGTGTATTTGCCTTGAATTTTTATGCACTCGTCTTGTAAGATTTCCCATAAGTAAGAAACCGATGTCGGACGTTGTTTTTGAACAGCTGTTTAATTCATCCTATAATAATTCTATCGGGTTTAAATCTGGGCTCTGTGGTGGCCACTGCATGACTTGAAATTTCTTCTTTTTTTTTCAAGACTTTCCAAGTAACTTTTGCAGATATTTACAGTGTGTTTGGGGTCGTTATGATGTTAGAAAGTAAAAGGAGTACCTACTAGACGAGTACCAGACGGCAATACGTTCTTGTGTAGAACTTTTTATAGCCTTTCTTTTTCAAGATTCGTTCTACTTTTACAGGGTCACCAACACGGGATCCGGCTAAGCAACCCCAAGCCATTACTGGGCCACCTCAATGTGTGACACTAGGAACAAAACAATCTTTCAAAAACTTTTCATTTGCTTTTCTAAGCACCTACATTTTTCTTTTTCATCCAAAAACTGCAAACTTCGATTCGTCGCTAAAAGCACCTTTTTCTACTGAGCAATACTTCAATTTTTTTGTTGTCTTACCCATTTTAATCTTTTTTTTATATTTACGAGTCTTAGCAACGGTTTTTTAGTAGCAAGTTTTCCAAAAATTCCATTTTCATGAAATCTCCGACGTACTTACACTTTCAAATTATAATATTGTCACGCTCAGTTTTAAGGTGTGACTAGGGACGTAGAATTTGGTCTTTAGAGGTTACACTCAAAATAAACTCTTTACTTCGGATTATATATGAAAAAATAGTTTAATTAAAAATAAACGACATTAACATTTTGGACTGTACATAATTGTCACTAAATTCTTAACTTACATTAAAGCTATCTTCATAACTGGCACTCTTTATGGGGGTTGTCACTAGTATACTCTGTTTGTCGACCTGCTCAGGACTGGGACATGCTTGGCATTTTCGCTTCACTAACCATTAACTAAGTCGCGATAGACTAGCTGCTCTACATCAGATCAACTGACTCTTAAACTGATTGAACCGATTCAACCGATAGAACCAATTGACCCAATTGAACCCATTCCCCAGCATGTCCGTCCTTTTTATCCTGTTTTGTTTTTTTCATCAAGTCAACGAATCGCCTTCTTACAACCTCGATCCCTCATGACCCGGAAAGCGACCTTGCTGACTTGGTGAATTAGCACGATCGACGGTCAGTGAATAAACATAACATTTCATAATTAAAAGGTTATTAAATTATAAGAGGTAACGTGATTGTTATTGTTTAAATTTAAATTAAAAGATTTGTAAAATTGGAAAATGCAAATTTATGAAATATTATGTTTTTATGTTTTTCCCTATGTGACACATCCCCCGGTCTTAGAGAGCTGGACCCCAGCGATGAATAGAAAAAAAGTAGAAACTGAAAAAAGATATGACTTAAAATTGAATAGAAACAAAAATTCTACTTTTTTCCTATTTCATGACTCTCTGTTTACTAAACTAAGAAAAAAACGAACTAAATTATACAAAAAAAAGTCTTTTAAAAGTTTTTCAAAGCTTCGCACCACTGCACTAAATCACTTTTTAAGAGTCTGTCTGGAGGATGCTGTCGTGTTGCCTTGTCCGGTGAGTCGAAAGAGTGGATACCATTTACGCTGATGTTGTAGTACTCCTTACTCCTACCGTTGGTCGGAACCCTCTGACGTCACACATCGTTTGTCCAGCCGAGGTCGACAACGCGTCGAATGACTCTTGACGTCTATAAGCCCCCTGCGTTGACTACCCATACCTATAATGCACTCCATTCTCTGCCAAATTCCAGTAGCTAAGATAGTGAGATACATGTAGCATGTTACTCCTGACTTAAACTTTCCTTATTCTGTTGACTTCTGGTCTGGCAGTAGAAGATACTGTAGCTGGAAAAGATGAGTGTTCATGGATGTGCAGGCACAGATGAAGTCGCAGCGGGGTCTGCCGACTGCGCTGGTATAGAGCTGCGTGCGTCAATAGAACTCGTGGACCATTTATTGGGCTCGACATGCCTCCAGTTTGCTTCATACGTGCAGACAGTGGTGGTGAGATTCCGTATCATCGTAATATGTTTATCTTATACCTAAATTTCTTTACTAAATCACAATTATTTATACAGGAACATTTTTAACAGTTTACAAAGTATTTTTATGATATGAATGGTTGCACTAAAAATGAATGATAACTTAATTTAAGCATTGTTCTCAATGCAAAAGGCAAAGGATTTTAAATGTCGAGATGCTTTAAACTTATATTAATTATTACATTAGGCAGCTAAGATGAAACGTCACTGTACTTAGTACAAATTTAGTTTGTAAAGGAAAAAATATTATTTTCTAACTTTCAACAATTTTGTCACATGATAAATTTACAATTTCTTAGTGGTTCTAAGGGACCTATTTGATTTATATATAATGTGGTATTTTTTATACCAGTTTAAAATTATCAATTATCTGCGTAGGGTTTTGAGATGCACTTGAAAAATCATCTATCGGTTGTATGCCCCTATCTCCTACCTACGCCATAAAAAAAAATGTATCATTTTTAGATATGTATTACGTGGTACTATATTTAAGTACCTTATTTATTATTACATATATTTACGTATTATTAACGTATTTAATATTTACTATACAACAAATATTTTGTATGCATTTACATATGCATTTACATATGGGTACCTTATTTTGGTACTGTCCTAGGACTCTAGAGTTTATGTAATTTACAATGATATTTATCCAAGAACTCTTTTTTAAGGTATACCGAAAGTTTTGGCTTAAATAACAAAGTAAAAATACACTCTAAAATATTACTAATTTTTGTAAGACAACTTGGGCATACTATGTGTCTTAATTATAAAAAGGAGATAGTGATAGATGATTCTTACATCAAGTATCTCTAGTGCAACTTTGTTTTGCACAATTTTATGTTGAATTTTCCGTTAACACTCGGACATTTCAATGTATTTTGTATTTTATATTTAGTTATTGTTGTGACTAATACTTTTATTTCGATTAAATTCGAAAGAATAACATACTATTTGTATAGTACGGTTAGATGCCTGAAAAAAGAAAAAAATTATTACGGGAAGGTCAAAATATTTTTAAAATTCTGTGATAGGAATGGTTACTTTCTGTCAGAGGTTTCTTGGTTCTTCCCTTAGTCCTAAAATCCGGGATTAGTTACCCTTGTATAAATTAATGGACTGGTTTCGTTGTGTGTGACTTCAAGACTGCCTTGGCTTTGACTTCTATGTTATGTAGATTGAATTATGAAATGCTTAAATTTTCATGTAGTAAAATTAATTATAATTTTCAAATTTTTATTAATTTGCACAGTTATATCAGAAACACTGAAACGTCTATTATGTAAAGCAGTGTGAACAATATATCTGTCTTCGTTAAGAGTTGTTTTCTTCAGATATTCTCCATTACGTCTGCAACTAATAGAGCCAGTTTCCTTAATATATTTTCGAACGTTGTAATCAAGAGTACGTCTACTTATATTCGATTTTTCTGCAATTTGTTTTCTTTAACTTCAACAAAATATCATGTCATGTTTTTCATTATTTTTACAATTCTGAAATTTTTGTCTCATAAGAAATTATTTTTCTCTGATTTTTTTTTTAAATTATATACCTGTATTCTTTACACAAAAACTCGCCTTTTTTCTATTTACACTTTTTTTCTCTCTTGTTTAGTTTTTTAAACATATGGATTTCGAAAAAAAAAAAAAACATACTTTATTACAAAAATTGATCCAACTGTGGTCCAAATGGACCAAATTTGACGTTTCACCGCTAATTTTAAAAGTGAAGCAATACTATTTCAAACTGTTTTAGTTTTTTTATTCTGCAATATTGGCACTTAAAATTAGAACAGTATAAAGATCATCAAAATTTTTTCAATTTTTTTTACGTATTTATGATACTGTTTAAAAAATATGCTTATGGGTTTTAAAGATAAATGTAACGGTTTTTTGAAGCTTGTTAGTTAAATTTTAAGATGTCTTTGGAATCTTGACGCTGCGACTATTTTTTTTGAAGTTATAAAACTTTTTGTGTTTTCAGATTTTCATCTAGGTATGGCAAAAACTATCATACCATACTTCTCGTAATTTTCATAACTTATTGTTAATAAGTATAATAGAACCAGAATTTCACGAAAATAAACATCGTCATTAACTTAAGTGGCATATCTTCAAACAATTGTTTTTTTATTGCCTTCTAACTGGTTACCAACCTGTAAGGCAGGTAAAGTAAACAAATAAATTTTATGTTTCAGCAATTTTGGCCTACCGTGGCTAAACAACCCATCCGTTCTAAACAGGAGATCCAACTCGAAAAGGACAGCTGTAGGAAGGCGAAAACGTTCCAAAAGTAGAAGGTAGAATACATATTTTTTGAGGAGTTCCCAACCGTGCCCTTGAGGGCAGTCATCGTCGAAATCGGTTTAATAAGGTTTTTTTATGAAAGGTGGTAAGATGTGAAACATCTCAATAGTGTTTTAAACGATAACGTCCCTTGCAAAAATTACAATTATTATTATTTTTTTTTTCATTTTAATAATCTCGGTGCAAGCAGCTCATTAATTTTTATAATACGATTATTATATATATGACATTAAAAATTGTTTAATTAGTAGTTATTTACAGTGAAACAGATATTTAATGTACCGTGTTTAAAAATTCGGAAAGGATCATAAATAAAAACAACATTGCCTACAAATATAAGAATAAACCGAAATAAAATTAATGAAATGGTCCGGAAATGTTAATTAATTGTTTATTTATGTTTACAATATTGCAACATTCAATATTAAATTTATCGTAATTTTATATAAAAAGAATTACGATAGACTTAATTAGAGTAATAAAAAATAATTTGGCTCTGAGTTGTTACATAATATTTTGGAAAGTAATCCTAGCAGTAATAAAATATAAACAACTATTTAATCTGTCTAAAAGGAATTTTTTTGGTAAGAACATTTAGCATTGAAATATAAGAACCTAAAATTCGTTCGTTCTAAAAATCAAGCGGGAATTTATAGTTGTTTTTCTATTAGCTTAAAAGTCACATTTTGTGATTGGAAATTTTGACGAGAACCGGAAATAGGTAAGAAATTTTCTGATTTAAATAGAGTTTAAGACTTTTATTAGGTTAAACTGAATAGTTTTAATAGAATTTTTGACTGCAGTTATTTTTATTACAGTGTTAATTTAAATCCAAATGATTTGGAACAAATGCAGCAGGATCCTTGATATAAAGGGTTTCTCAGTAGAGATGATATTATTTGAAATTTACATAAAACATTCTGATTTTATTAGTTTCGATATTCCTAATCATTTATGATTTAAACAAAATATTTTAACGTGCACCCCTGCTCTTTTTGCACACCTTGTTCCATTCATGCGAATTTTCGATAAATCTGCGCAGCATTTCAGGTGGTGCACGTATGGTGGCTCGTATGTTGGTCTCAAGTTTCCCCAATAGTCTTGGATTAGTTGGCCTAATCCTGTGATTTAAAATTTTCTCCTAGAAAAGAGTCCAATGGTGTCAAATGACGGGATCTCGGCGGTCACTTGAAAGGGCCATTTCGTGAGGTTAATGATTCAACCGAATTTATCCCGCAATAAATCCCCTGTAACAGCCGCTGTATGACAAGTTGCACCTTCTCATTGAAAATAAATATTATCAAAATCAATTTCATCAATTTTTGGAGAGAAAAATTCAGTCAGGACACCATAGCTATCCCCATTCACAATAACTGCGCGGCCATCTGTATTTTTGAAGAAATAAGGCCCGATCATACCTCTATACCATAATCCACACTACATAGTGATTCTTTCTGGATGTAATGGAGACTAATGAACCATTTAAGGGTTTGACTCGCACCAGTAACGACAGTTTTGGTTTTTTACGAAACCATTTAACTAAAAATGCGCTTCATCTGAAAGATTATTTTTCGATGAAAATCAGGATCTTTTTCGGTTGCCTCGAAAGCTCAATCTGCGAACTCCCGACATAAACGATGCTCATTTAGTTTGAAATCTCTGGGATACAATGTACTCGGGGTTCTTTTAATATTTATACTCAATGAAACCTTACTTTATGAACCCAAATAATTCGGGTAGGACCGAGTCTACACTTGGGATCCCGGACACCCTGTTGAATAAGAAATTAGAGCCAGCAGTGGATATGTTATATAGTTCTAAAAAAAACTTAGAAATGAAAGAAAAGCTTCACTCGTTCGAAGTATAATTGTTAAGAGACAAAATTGGCAATTGATGATGAAATTAAATCCCCCAAGCCAGCCTCTAGCCGTGCCAGCGGAGCTTATGGCATCGGGTACTCACGCAGGGGGCCCAGACAGCAAAGGATGTAAAAAAGTGCTAGAATGTGTTTAAAAAAGTTTTGATAAGAAAGGCGAGGAGACCGAATCCTAAGGCCGGCCCCTCGGCAATCTTATGAGCTCTGGTGCAAAAGGCGGACGTGGCAAACCAACGTCCACCCAATGCAATCAGTTGTAGCAACACTCCAATAGTTCGAAATTTGCTATGGATCTTACTAGCGCCTGATACCAGAAGAAAGCACTATACTGTCCAAGCTGAAACCTGCGCAAACCACGACTTATTGCCTGGCTTCGTTTCCGCCTTTTGCCACGTGGAAACAGGCTCAGATATCTGTGGATGTTATGAACTCTCTCAGAATATCTCAGTTTCCAACAAACGCAATCCACTTTAGTCTCCTAAAAGGCGAAAGATTATATATATATATATATATATATATATATATATATATATATATATATATATATATATATATATATATATATATATATATATATATACCTGTTGAAGATATTTGTTGAATAGTTTGTCAAACATTTTTCATCTTTCTGGTTACGAATTTTTTGGTTGATAATTTTCCAAAGATTTTCGATCAGGTTAGCAATGTAGACCATATATAACACCCAAATACTTTCCTATAAAAATGCATCTAGAGATTTCTGATACATAGAACCGAATTCCATGTGATAAAAGTTCTTCAGTCCGAGTCATTATCTCCTTGTCAGAATCTGCTTCAGTGTTTGACCAACTGCCGAGGTATTTAAAACGGTTTACATGCCCTATCTCTTCTCCATCACACCGAAGCTGACTACCATCTACGAGATAACGATATTAACGTCTGGCGGTCTTCTATATTATCTGTAAAGAGAACTATATCATCAGCATATCTTCTGATATTATTAATAATTTCTCTACCAATTTTTACCACATCTGGTGTTTCGTTTAAAGTCTTCTTGAACATTTCTTTAGAATACATATTAAAAAGGGTCGACGATAGTTCACAGCTCTACTTGAACAGCTGCAATTTGGTTATAGTCCAAGTGTTTTTTAGTAATCTTATAGTTATCTAAGCTTGCTAATTTTAGATATTCAAAAAGTAGATCGTGTTGCACTCAATTAAATGCCTTTTCAAAAACAATGAAGCAGACAAAGAGTTTTTCGGAAATTCGGAGCTTCTAAAGAGAAGAACGCGCATCAGAATAACTCTTTTGTAGTTCCCAGACACCCGCTAAAACCAAATTGCACGTCGCACATTGTACTTCCACGCAGAGAAATTATTCGATTCTGAAATATTCGTAAAAGAATCTTAAGTGTGTGAGTCATCAGACTGATAAGGCTGAAGTCGCTGTATTTTGTGGCCTTTGGTAGTGTAATAAGAGTGACTCTGGTGTTTTACTTTCGGTGTATATTTGATTAAAAAAAACATTGTTAGTTGAATGGTACTGTCCTCGTCCAAAAGTTTTAGCAGTTCAGCTTCGGAACCTAGTTGTTTTTTACTTCTATTGTTTTTCCGATTTCTGATTTGAAGAGCCTCCGTATATCTTATTGTCACAGATGGTATGTGTCATGGATATTCGTATGGTATTCCCGAAGAGATCGATAAGGTATCTTTTCCATTCTGCACTGTTAGTCATGGTCGTTCAGTACCGTTCCATTATTATCTTTAAGCAACTTTATATTTCTTGGTCTTTAAATTCTGGCAGTAGACTTCAGTGTCTTGTAAAGATTGAAATAATCATGTTTCTTTTGAATGCTTCTACTTCCCTACAGGAGGTTGTTAACCAAATCTCTTTTGCACTTTTTATTTTTCTAATTGATATTAGTGGCAGCTAATTCCATATGGGCTCTCACATTATTCTTTTTTTGGAGAAGTATTCTGTATCTATTCTATCTTGTTATGAGTTGTTACTTCTAATTCTAAAATTCTAGGTGATAATAAAATTGGTTTATCTATAATTCTTTCAATATACCGTTCGAGGGTTTTAGATGTCTTTTTTGTTGATCATTATTTTTTTTTTATGATGCAACGTATCTTCTAGTGTTAAAATTCTCTTGTGATATATTTCTACTATTCTGCTTCTAATTTCAGCTAAAACAGTTTTGTTACCACCTATATTTCACACTTTAATTTATTCTAATTCTGACAGTGATGAGTGCAAATGATTTGAAGTTAATGTTAGAAAGAATTAAAATACTTTGCGTATAATTTTGTTATTTCATTTAAAAAGAAAAGTTGTTTTTACCATATACGGAGTGTGATCCGTGTATTTTTAGCCTAACATAGAAAAGGGAGTTGAAATAAAAAGAACATTCAATATAGCCTTATTTCTATACATTTCTGACAACTTTTAATTAAAGCTTCTATACCACTTAAAAAATACGATAAATCTTTAGTGTAAAATTGCTTGTAAAGGGTTTGTTTAATTTCATCATCAAAATATTTTTGAAAAATCTATATTTGTTGCTGTAATTTTCTTCAATACTCTATATCGTAGACTTTATAAAAGAGTAATTATTAAATAAAACAACGTATTACAATTTCCACTATATTACATTAACTATAACAATTGTTTCAACACACAGTGTTTTCTTCAGATGGTAGGTAACAGATGTTATCTACCATCTGAAGAAGACACTGTGTGTTGAAACAATTGTTATGGTTAATGTAATATAGTGGAAATTACAATACGTGGTGTCATTTGACAATTATATAATGAATTTCCATCAAGTAACGGCTAACACAATACAATATTTATAAATCAGTGACTAAAATGTGGTTGTTGGACTTGCATTGTTTTTATTTTTGATTGTTTTTACGACGTTTCGATTAGGTTGTATCTCTAATCCTTATTAAGTATAAACAAAAACGATAACGATTAGATATACAACCTAATCGAAACGTCGTAAAAACAAACAAAAAAAAGACAATGCAAGTCCGACAACCCCATTTTAGTCAATCTTCAACATTGTCCACAACGTTCAAACAAATTTATAAATGAGTGTTAATTAATGCCGCTTATCTTGGTGAACACTATTGAGATGTTATTTTTTTTTTTAAATTCTATTTGTATTGCGTGCAAGTATTGTAAACAAATCTTATTAAAACTCCTCAAAAAAAGAAATACTTAGTACCTGACCAAAGGTCTTTTATTGTAAATAGAAACGTTCAACGTTTATTTTCTCGAGCAGTCTAGTTATAAGGAAGTGATCAAAATTTTAGCGTAGCATTTTCAAATGATAAGATATGTATTTTGTATATTCGGAAGAAATAATTTATTGTACAGTTGTATCTTTGAAATTAAGAAACCATGAACAAAACGTCGATGAACATGTAAAAAGTTGTGTAAAAGTAATTTAAGTGGATGTTAATATCGTATATATTTTTATGCATTGTAGGTAGTTATACAGATTGAAATCGATCCGGGTATAATTTACACTGGAGATGATATGATCGCTTTTATTAATGTATCACTTAAAATGATTTGTCCTTTAAGATTCGATCTTTTATTATTTATCTCCCTGTTTTTATAGCTGTAAGTTTTACAACAAATTCCACCAAAATGTTTTGATTTTTTGGTAAAATTTATTAAGAAAGCTCAGTTTGTTTGTGGCATTTCTCTCAAAATACTAAAAATATCCCCAAAAATCCCCAGCTATTTGTTGACTGCTTTACTAAATATAAAGAATTTGCATTTTCAGTTCAGGCCCTTTATGAAAACTAATTGGACTAACCTCTTATACATTTCCTGTAAAAATCATATGAAGAATTTGTATCACATGCTGCACAAATTTTTAAGAAAGACAGTTTTATATGACCGATTTCATTCAAAATTATTTGTATCTATTTGTTGACCGTGCAGTTATTAATTAGATTTGACTTTTTTGGGTTTTGAGTCACAATATTACTTCATAAGAAAATTAACACATGTTTTTTCCTACGTTTCGGTTTATTTTATTGATTAAACCATCTTCAGAGAATGACTAATGTTAACAGGTGTTTCACTTAATTAACTTACATTCAATCTTTTTATTATTTTAATATCTTTATGAAAACTAATTGGACTAACCTCTTATACATTTCCTGTAAAAATCATATGAAGAATTTGTATCACATGCTGCACAAATTTTTAAGAAAGACAGTTTTATATGACCGATTTCATTCAAAATTATTTGTATCTATTTGTTGACCGTGCAGTTATTAATTAGATTTGACTTTTTTGGGTTTTGAGTCACAATATTACTTCATAAGAAAATTAACACATGTTTTTTCCTACGTTTCGGTTTATTTTATTGATTAAACCATCTTCAGAGAATGACTAATGTTAACAGGTGTTTCACTTAATTAACTTACATTCAATCTTTTTATTATTTTAATATCTTTATGAAAACTAATTGGACTAACCTCTTATACATTTCCTGTAAAAATCATATGAAGAATTTGTATCACATGCTGCACAAATTTTTAAGAAAGACAGTTTTATATGACCGATTTCATTCAAAATTATTTGTATCTATTTGTTGACCGTGCAGTTATTAATTAGATTTGACTTTTTTGGGTTTTGAGTCACAATATTACTTCATAAGAAAATTAACACATGTTTTTTCCTACGTTTCGGTTTATTTTATTGATTAAACCATCTTCAGAGAATGACTAATGTTAACAGGTGTTTCACTTAATTAACTTACATTCAATCTTTTTATTATTTTAATATCTTTATGAAAACTAATTGGACTAACCTCTTATACATTTCCTGTAAAAATCATATGAAGAATTTGTATCACATGCTGCACAAATTTTTAAGAAAGGCAGTTTTAAATGACCGATTTCATTCAAAATTATTTGTATCTATTTGTTGACCGTGCAGTTATTAATTAGATTTGACTTTTTTGGGTTTTGAGTCACAATATTACTTCATAAGAAAATTAACACATGTTTTTTCCTACGTTTCGGTTTATTTTATTGATTAAACCATCTTCAGAGAATGACTAATGTCAACAGGTGTTTGTTTCACTTAATTAACTTACATTCAATCTTTTTATTATTTTAATATAAATATAAACAAAAACTTTTTTTTAATGTAAATATAAATATAGACAAAAACTGATATTATTTTTTTTCTACATTTTTTACACATCTGTTTTTTTCGGCTTTTGAGCAGTGTCAAAAGCCAAACAAAACAGATGTGTAAAAAAAGTATATAAAAAAAAATAATATTAGTTTTTGTCAAACGTCAGTCAGTCTCAACAAATTCGACACATACAAAATGATCTATCACTTATTTAAATTCAATGTCATTCGCAGTAATAGAAATATTGTTATAAGATAACAACGCATTTTTACAAACCTTTTATTACTTGGTAAGTCCAGTGTAGTACGCCATACTTTTATTTCGGCTACATTCATAATTTGGAAAATACTATGATTTGTCGAAAATTTGTTTCGCCCTGTATCTTCGAAACAAAGCCCCTTTCCACAAATCATCAAAAAACAAATATATCCTTGAAATAGTTCAGGGAATAACCCCTTCAATTTTGGCAGTATATTTAATAAATACCCTGTATAAATTACAGATTATAAACATTAAAATTTAAAAATAGAACATAATTTTACCAAATACATATTCTATACAAGTACACTGAAAGGAACGAAATAACTTAATACTTCACACTAAATCAAATTAAGAACAAATAGCCAATATCTGGAGAGTAATAGTCAGGAATAAATAAGTTTAACATTCCCTAAAGAGCCTGTTTAACTAACAACATTTTGGACGATTTTTTAAAGCTGTAAATTAATTTTGACTGAATAGCACGAGGAATTGAATTGTAAACATTCACTGCAGTATACCTGAAGGGTCTCATATAGAAAGGTTCTATGCCTAGGAACATCCAGCAAATAAATATGAGTATCCACATTATGTACACATGTTCTATACTTTAACTTTTCTCTGAGGTACACAAGAGAGTTCGCTTTAAGCACCCGATAAACCAATAACACTAGATGTAATTTTATGCATATTAAACCACACTAACTCTGCCAGCCTAGGCAAAACATGTTCTTCTTTTCGAAAACCACGTATAAATCTGATACAGGAGTTTTGAATTTTTTGAACAATAGAGCATGAGCAAAGATCCAACCGGACCAAATACCACATCCGCATAATTGACATGATTCGACACTATCGTTTCAAATAGCTTTTTCTTTAGATTCTTGCTCAGTATAAATCTGCTCCTCTAAAGATTCCTTAATAATGTATATACTCTTTGAAACATGCATTCTAGAATGTAAGTTTCTATCAATATATAACCCGAGGCTCTTAATAGTATCCAAAGGTTGAAATCTAACCCCATCAAGGACATTGTCCAACTCCAAACTAGATTATGCGTTTCCAAAGTTAATTACTGCTGATTTGGATGGATTTTATTTAAGACCATGATCAATGAATTGCTTTTACGTTGCTCGGCGTTCTCTTTGGTATAACTGGCATAGATCTGTGTATCATCAGCAAATTGGTGAATTGAACAATCTTCAACGAAACCACTTATACAGGTTGGTTGAAAAGTTTTGAAAGCGAAAATGAAAGACTGTGTATTTTTTAATGAAATTAGTTTTTTTATTCAATATAATCTCCCTCAACTTCAACACACTTATTCCAACGATTCTCCAATAATTTTATCATCTTTGTAATGATTTTCCGGAAGCTCTGCAAAATAATGTTTCACGGCTGCAATAGCCTCTTCGACGAAAAACGCTCTCCATGAAGAAATTGTTTCAAATTCTTGAAGAGGTAGTAGTCGAAGGGAGCCAAATATGGTGAATACAATGGGTATTCAAGCAATTCGTACTTTAATTCTTTCAATTTATCCATCGTCAAACCACTTGTGTGAGGACGTGCATTGTCTTGATTGATGAAAAGTGATTTTTTTCTTCTGTAAGCCGGGTCTTTTTTCATGAACTTTTTTATACAACTGGTCCAAAAGGTTGCAATAATACTCAGGGTTAATTGTTTTACTCTTTTCAAGATAATCAATCAACAATATCACTTTTGAATCGCAAAAAACTGATGCCACAACGTTTTTTCCCGATCGTTCTAACTTGACCTGTTTTGAAGCTGAACAACCAGCTTCAATCCAGTGTAAGCGTTCTTGTTTCAGTTTAGGATCATGATGGTAAATCCAAGTCTCATCGACAGTTACAAAACGACGCACAAAATAGGTTTTATTCTGCTTAAAACGCTCCAAATTACGCTTACAAATTTGTTTTCGTTTCAGTTTTTGTTGAATTGTTAACGGATGCAGCACTATCTTTCCGAATAGCTTTTTCATAAGTAATTCTTCGTGTAAAATATAGAGTACTCCTTCGTCCAAGATGCCTATGGTGTAAGAAATTTCACGTTTAGTCGCACTTGGATCTTTACAAACAATATCATAGACTTGCTCAATGATTTCTGGCGTTGTTGCACTTTTTTGAACGTCCACTATGTGATTCATCTTCAACGCTTGTACGACCACGTTTAAACTCTAAAATTCATTGATGCACAGTTGGAAACGAAGGAGCAGATTCCTTGTAACACTTTCACCATTTTTATATGAATTTCTGTTGCTGATAAACCTTCCAAAACAAAGAATTTTATCACTGCACGATATTCGGTTTTAACCATTGTATAAAAATTCACTGACACGTCAACTTCAAATGACTTGTAAACAAAAAATGAATTGACAGATAGAAATAAATTTTTGTGTGTGTTCATATAGAAGATTCCTGTACTGGTTAATAGGTGTCGCTTTCAAAAGTTTTCAATCGACCTGTATTCATTGTATACAAGATAAAAAATGAAAGTTCCAGTATTGATCTTTGTAGCATGTCTTTATTCACAGATCTAGGCGCAGAAACAGCATTATTCAGTTTCACAAACTGACTCCTATTCTTCAAATAGTTAGAACAAGTTCAGTTATTTTATTTGAAAAACAATAATAATGCTGTTAAGCACAGAGTAATTGATGCCCAATAGTATCAAAGGCCTTGCTGAAGTCCAATAAGATCAAAGTTGTTGACTCACCACTGTCCGCCCTCTGCAATATATCGTCCAAACCACTCGTAAGAACTGTAGTCGTGCTATGCAGGTCTTACAATTATTGTCTTTTAGTACATTTTTGACATTGTCTACAACTTTCAAATATATGTACTCTAAAGCAATATATTTTAGCCATTAAAACGTTTTACGTCCTTCAAAGTCAGCAAGCAGTAAAAGTGATGCTTTTTGTTAAATTTATTCTATAGATTCGCTACATAAAGTTATCTTTCAGTGTAAATTTATCTGGGACATAAGTTTTTTGCGAACCACACATTTTTTTACTTTATACATTAAAAATTAATTAAAAGTTAAATTTAAATAAGTTTAAAATTAAGACAGGTTTCACTTTTTTTATCAGTTATTTTTGACATTATAAATATTTTGTAACAGAAAAATAGAATAGCATAAATACCACCTCTTTTGACCACTGTTTGCTCCCCGAAAGCAGGAATCGATTGTTCCTAAATAATTTACAGATGTAACACTACCCAGATATGACTACCAATAAGTTGGAGAACAGACGATTGCGAATTTAGCTCGAAAGTCTCTACCTACCCATATTTATGATATTCAAGAGAGTTGGTATTATGAATTATTCCCTAATCCAAAATTATAAGCCTAAAATGTAAAATTAAGTCAATTAGAGTTAAAATTTTGTGCAGTTCCTAAATGACATTGATCTGTATTCTCAGCGGCACCAGTTGGTAGAATTTAAATTAAGTTTAGAGCAGTGTCTTCTATTATTAATTTGAAAACACAAGCTTGAAAACTAAACAGTTATCTTTTTCTGTGATTTTTTTTATAATAAGTAATTATTTTACGTAAGATTTAGTGTAGATATCTCTTTCATCGCTTTCTTGTTAAACATACTCAGTGTTGTTTCTATTTAGTTAGTTTTAAGTTAAAAACTCAAACATGTTAAACTGTATCTGCTAATCTTGTGTCAAGGTTGTCATTTACAAGTAGAGATAGGTAAATAAAAACTATTTGGTTAACATTTGGATTTTATTTCGATATTGGAAGGGTATTTCTAGGTAAGAGGTTCTTTTACCTCAGAAGATAGAAACAGGTCTTTACGAGAGCATAAAGTATAAATAACGATACCAATAAGTATCCACTGAATACCTTGCTTGAAAAAATGAAAATTAATAAACAATATGGACAACCGATTACGAATATTCAACTATCTGGTGATGGCTCTCCTCCTAAACTATGCAAACTCTCTTAAGTTTAGACCCTTCTTATCACACTCCAAACATTTCCTGCATCCCCTCCCTACGTACAACAGTCGATCGTTTGACTCCCATTTAGATTTCACTCTCTGTACCAAAGTACCTCTCACCCGCTCCCAGATCCTATCTCTCATGAGAGATTCACATTTCCCCCATGGAAGTCTCCCCCTATTGAAGCTGACCTGTCCTTTCTAGATTATTCCAAGGAGACGCAATAGAGATTTCCTCAGAAAATATTTCACCGAACTCACTCACTCCAAATACAGGGACAGTATACTAGTATTTACTGATGGATCTAAGACTGACTCGAGTCGGCGCAACTATATTCTCTCTCTTACTCCCTGCATTCCTGATCCAGCATCCTTTCCGCAGAACTGTTTGCGATTTACAAATCCACCGAGGTAATCAAGGGATCCAACAAAAAACTATGGACTATTGCCACGGACTCCCTAAATTCCATCATATCCCTAAAAGCCTTGAATCCTACTCATCCGTTGGTCATAAATATAAAATACAAATTTGGAAAGAATAAATATACAAAAAAAGGAAGTTTCCTTTTTATGGATACCCACTCACGTGGGCATTGGAGGCTACGAAGAAGCTGACACATTAGCAATGGGAGGATCCACAACTCTACCCATACACCTCATCTTTTGTCCAGGAGACCTTCCTGTGTTCTCCAAACATAAAATAGGAGGCCTTCGGCAGCTAAAATGAGACCTCCAACTGGAAAAAAATAAACTGCATGAAATAAAAGATACTATCTTTACTAATATTGCCCTAAGAGCTATCCCAGACAACCCCTGTCCGTTATGGCCAGACTCTGATTGACGAATGGCTATCTTATTGAACGCTCTGATCCCCCCACCTGCAGCCAATGCGAAATTGCCCGTTTAATTAAACATATTTAGGATTCTTGCCCCAAATACTATCGTTATCTGATTGAACACATCAAAGGCCCCCTCAAAGAAAAACTTTCATATGGAAACACAATGAAAATATTCGCTTTTCTCCGAGACACCTCCTTGTTGCCCCAAATCTAGATTACAAACGTACTTATCCATCTATGTCTATTTGTATTAGCCATTTCAGTGTTTTTGATTCTGTCTATTTATCTGTTAACGGCTTTATCACGTTTCTACTCAGGTGTACTAAAATCCTTTTTTTGATTTATCTTATTAAATAGTATATGTTAATGTCAAAAGCACCACAGTATCGCTTGGACACCAAAAAACTCCCCATGGGTTGACGCGTCCTTAATTAATATAAATCAATCATTCAATCTGGTGATGGCCTTTGAAAACGATGTACGAGGTGTAGCTATAAAATAACTAGATTATTTTACTGTAAAACATGTTTTTTCAAATATATATATATATTTAGTTATTATCATCTTCAGTATACACCCCTCTTCTACCCCTACAACACTTCATGCGAATTTTCCATTGTTCGAAAACTGTTGGAAGTCTTCTTCTGTGAATGTTATTCCTTCTAATACAGATTTGACCTTGGGGAACAGATAAAAGTCACATGGTGCAAAGCAGGTGAATAAGGTGGATGGTCTAATACTGGGATATTGTACTTGACTAGGAACGTCTTGACATACAATGTAGAACGAGCCGGTGCCGATGTCTTCATAGAGAACCCATGTCTTGTTCTTCCACAATTTGGGTCGTATTTTTCGTATTCTTTCATGAAGTTGAGTAAGAACTTCAAGGTAGTAATGTTGATTAATTGTTTGACTTTCAGGAACCCACTGAAGATACCCAATTCCATGAATATCGAAAAATAAACAATCATTATGGCTTTGAATCTTGAGTTTATCTTTAATGTCTTTTCAGCCTTCTTGGAAATGCTTAAATCTCTCAAAAACTCGCGCAAGTGATAGACATTCCCTGCCACACACTTCATTTAATAAAAAATGTTTTATTACCGGTGTTTCCAAGTTTAATGTGAAATTTCACGACAGTTCGTTTCTCTAATATTACACTTTTCATTTTTTCGGCAAAACGAAAAAACATCCCTTATACAATAGAAAGCTGCGACCAAACTGATTTGTCTACAGACACGGGAGGCGCGGCGCTTGAAAGAAAATGCTTCACGCTACACAGCTGTCGATCGTTCGTCTTTGGCGCATGCATACTTCTCCTGTAGAAGCATAAGTCTCAGTATTTTATAGCCATACCTCGTATATATCGTCAAAGCCTAAACTTTTACTATTCTTTAAACAGTTTATTGCGTATCTGATTTTAGATTTATATTTCGAATGTTCCTTATTCCTGAACTCCGCGAGTCCTCCCAAGTTTCCTTTGGTTCGTCGGCATCTGAAATCATTCTTCCTGGTCTATTTCTTAGTGATCCCAATGCAGTTCTTCTATTTATCCCCAGTTTTTTTTTGCTTTTCTATGGACGTAAAGGAGTCGTACAGCTGCTGAAGTCTTTCAGCCTCGTCACATCCTTCTCGAATCCATATCTCTCTAACTTCCACAACTACGTTCAGCCATCAAGTTCAATATTTCATCTGTGATCCATGGTTTCTTTTACTACTCTTGCAAATCAACAGATTTGATAGTTTTTTTTTTTAAATAAATGTAGAATAACTTTTTTTTTAATAATTGCTTAAAGTATGTGAAAAACAGAGTTTTAGCTCTGACAACAGACATCTATTAAAATTTTGGGCCTACAAGTTTAGGGGCGAGTCCGGTCCTGGCTTCTTTGGTAATATCAAAGCTGGTTTATGGTATCACTACCCAAACAGCACAAATACGTCTTAAAGACGTCCATAAAACGTTTGATCTCAACATTCAGGACGTCTTATGGATGTCCATTAAAGTCGAATGACGTCCATAAGACGTTGTATAGACGTCTTATGTTATAAAGGTAACGCCTTTAAGACATTTGCTTACAACGTCTTATGGACGTTCTTTACCAACATTTTCCACCACTCTTTAATTTTTTTGTTTGTCTTGTTTACAAAGTCAAACCGTGATTATTCAAAAGTCCAAGAAATAACTTTAATGAAGAAAAAATCAAGAGCAAGATATACACTACCATTTTAAATAACTACAAGTTCTGCATGAATAATTTGCTTTAAAAAATATGTTCAACATAATCTCTTTATATAAAAAAAATACATAACTTAAGCATACTGTAAACTTTTTCTAATTTGAAATTTAAGAAGTGAGGTAGAAGAGCAAATATTTTCAGAACTACTACTGTTCGAATTATAAGTGAACCTATCAAATTTAAGCCTTAGTTTATCCCTTCGATACAATAACTCTAAAAGGTAGACTATCAACAAAATAAAAGTTTATTAAAATAAAAAGTACACAAATCTTTAAATAGTTTTAAAAACAAAAATTTTTATTTAGTCGAATAACAAATCTGGTCTGATGCCCTTTTCAGCCATGTTTGGATTGAAATTTCCTCATTCTTCCGACTTTTTGCCAGTCCTGTTGTCTCTGTAGATCCTAATAACAAACTGATTTTAATTTTATAGAATAAAGTTTATCATTTGTGGGAGTAAATTTTGTGATATTTTTGCGAATTTTTATAATTGTCCTCTACTATAGAATCGTGACTTATGCTATTTCAAGGTTAATATGCATAATGAAAGACAGAACTTACTCATAATAAGTCTCACCAAGTTGGAATCGTAGAACTTTCTCTTTCCTTTTCGTACTAATCAACTGTACTTGGTAATTTTACAAGCTCGCTTTACAAAGTCATAAATGCTCCCTACTCCCAGTTTTGAAATTTCTAAAACCTTAAACAAAATTACTTTTTGTAAGTAACAAAACTCTATTTTCTATGTTCTTTAAATATAAACCAATCATCAGGAACAAATTAAATCTTACAGGTTTCATTAGTGGAGCACTCCATAAACAAACATTTCGCCTTCCACTTCATTAGTAATATTTCTTGTAATATTTAGGACCGGGTCTGGATGAGCTGTGCAAGCCTTTTTTGCACAGATAATATTTTTGAAAGTTTCATATCATATTTCTAATAACATAGAGTTACTACAAAAATATAAGCGGTAAAGCATTCGGGAATTTCCTGTAACACAACCTATAAATAACGTTACTGTTTTTCCTAAGTACATATGATTCTCGATCTTACCTTAAGTATTACATAAACACGAATAAAAAAGATTTTCAGAGGCACATAAATAAATCAACTCTTTTAATAAAATTCTTTCAAAAGTTAAATTGTCACAGTTGGCACCCCAACAACATTAAAAATGAATAACGACATGACGAAACACAAATACAAAACTGAAAAATGACAGTTGACAGAAACAAAAGGTGGGTTTTTTAAAGTTATAGTTTCGCTGGCATCATATTTATGTGTGTCATTATTATCAGTACATCAAACAGTCTGTGACAAAAAGCACCAAAGTATTGGTAAAAAGATCACGCAAAAGTTCCATTAACCAAGGTCGTAGTGAGGCTACTAAAAATTTGTCGTTCAATCAAAAATTTTAACCTCAACTTGTATTCAGCTGAGCTCTGTGCGACGTTGCAAACTTATTTATTACCCAACTGCGACAAAATTCATAGAGAAGGAAATGCATTTTAGTTTTTATCAACTAAATTATTCCCAACTGTATTTATTTTCATATAAAATGTAGTATGTAGACGTTTAAAAGATATCTTAAAGACGTTGTATATAGACGTCTTATGGACGTCTTTAAAACAACGTCTATAAGACGCCTTATTTATGTCTTAAGACGTTCAGACTTAATCTGGATATAAAAATGACGTCTATAAGACGTCTAGTGCTGTGTGGGTAGGTACCCCTATATCTCCGTTATGGAGCAACTTAAGAAAAAAAATCGTATGAAGCATAAGGGTAATTTTAACGCCTTCTTTATACCGCTAAGAGTTTGATATATACTTACCAAACATCCTATATAATATGCCTTCGACCTATTCAAGAATATAAAAAAGCAATTATATTGACTAAAATGTGATTGTCGGACTTGCGTTGTCTTTATTTTTATTTATTTTTACGACGTTTCGATTAGGTTGTATCTCTAATCGTTATCAAGTATAAACTGAAATTCAGTTTATACTTGATAACGATTAGAGATACAACCTAATCGAAACGTCGTAAAAATAAATAAAAATAAAGATAATGCAAGTCCGACAACTACATTTTAGTCAATCTTCAACACTGTCTACAACCTTCAAACAACAATTGTATTACTGAAATAAAAGCCGTTGGTCGTTTTCAAGGTAATTTATTTGTGAAATATATTCAACACTGCCCGGCATTATTTCCTAGACACACCTTTTGCGACTTTGGCACACGTACGACATGTTAGTATCACAATTCAAATTATTCCATCCGTTACCTCTTCCAGCATCTAAATTCACCCATTGCAGACAGTGTTCCGGACCTGGACCAGTAGGTTCTCCAGGCAAAAATGCTTCATATATCACAGGTTTCCCAGTTTTTATCCAGTAATAGTTAGTATTTCCCTCCCAATTAAAAGCTCCTATCCAGAAACCCGCCGCATACCCCACTGAAATAAAAATTAAAAATTACCCAAATTTTAACAAATTGTGATAGCTACACTTGATCCAGTGAAAAAATGCCCGCGCGTCATCAATCTTATAGCATATCAAAGACAGTTTTAAGATATGTTCATCTTTATTTGTCTCTACATAACAAAAAGGAGGGACAACAAAACATAGTTATTTTTATCCAAACCATATATTGCGAGGAATCTGACATTAGGAGTAAAGCAAGATAGAAAGAGACAACTGAGGCTTATTGTTATGATTACAAAAGTTCTTTTGAATCACACTTCACACATTGTTTTATTGACAGCTCTCGTTCAAGTTTTTTGGCCAGGAAACGAAGCGATTTTTGGGAGGTAACAATGACTCAAATACTGCCTGAGATCTGATTGCAGAAATGGATAGGGAAAGGTAGTAGAAATGACGTCTCATCTCGTGTCTCAACAGATTTTGGTTGGAACACTGTTTTTTTTTAACAAATAGGTCGAAAAATTATTTTTCCCCGGTTTTTTGGATTTTACGGAAAATCTAAAAGGTTTAGAGAAAAATGTTCCATAGACGAATTGTACGTCTTAAAAATATCTTCAAAATGAGTTTTTGTTTGTCCCAATCGGTCTGTAAACAAAAAAGTTATTGCAAATTTAACATTAAAAACTGCTTATTTTTCAATTGTTAATAACTTTCCTAATATTTATTGAATTGTTTTCAACTTTTACTAAAATGTGAGTTTTAAAGTGCTTAAAAAGTGTGCCGAAGTTGGGCGCTGTCGGTCTAATAGTTTTTGTAAAATTGCAAAACGAAAAAAGTGACTATTTTTGATTGGCTGTACCGTCGTCTAGGAAACTGCTACAGAGTTCTGTCAGTGCTCATTCTGTTCGTAAAGACTTAAGCTATCATGTAGTAAAAAAAAAGTGGATATTTTTCATATTTTGTTTATGCAAAATCGTTATGAAGATATGGGTAGTTTTTCGCTTATAAATAAATTATATAACAACCGCATTTTTTGTCCGATTTGTTAATGAAACATATCATTGTAAAGCTGATAAAAAAACACGAATTTTGAAAAAAAGTCTCTACGACCAATAGGAGCCGAGTTAGTAATTTTTTTTTCAAAAAATCACAGAGCGATTGTCCATTTATATTAAGAGCTGAATTTTTTACAGTTCATTAATAACAGCCTAAAGTATATGAAATCATTCAATTGAGGTTAATTTATATACAATCAACCCTTCAGGAGATCGCTAAACTGAGGGTACGTGCTGGACGCCAGTTAAGGTAAGTTGGAGGGGGTAACCGAATCTACCTTTCCCTACCCATTTCTGCAATCAGATCGCAGGCAGTATATGAATTTTTTCTTAACACTACGTTTCCTGGGGTATTTATTTATATTGTATTTTTAACCGACCTCTAAAAGAAGGAAATTCTCAATTAATCGACTATGTATTTATTTTTTTTATGTATGTACAGGGTGAGTCAACGATTGGATGAAGTAAGTTTGTGCCTTTTCGGTGAAATTTACAAAGAAACTATATTTATTGTTTGATACAGTTTATTTTTACGCAGATTTTAAAATATTTAGGACTCTACAGGGTGAGCCAAAAAACTAGAACAGCATAAAGTTGTATTTTTTTAAATAGAACACCCTATATACGAATCGTATTTTCGATTTAGCTTATAATTTTAAATCTTTTTTATTAAGGGTTTACTATAACAAAACTTTATAGTTTCTGAGATAATTAAATTTAAAGAAAAAAAGTCACATTTTCAAGCATCAATTCAATCCTAAATAACGTTTTCAATTTTGTGACAAATATATTCAAATTTGGAATTTAGCCAAGGACAAGTTAACATAATTTTTACCTAATATTTGCAATAAAAGCTACAGGGTGTTGAACACATCGGCTCAAAATTTGAACAAGTTTAAATGAATAAATATCTTTTTTTTTAAATGGTACACCCTGTATATTTTCATGTTATTTAATAGAGTAATAAAAACCCTAAAAGTTTTGTTTAATATATCCTATATCTATTTATAATAGTTTTTGAGATATTTCAGTTTTTCTTATTTTCCATACTTTTTACAGAAATAGTCTTCATTATCATAGTAGCCATGTAAAATAATAAAAAGAAACTACAGAAACAAACAGAATGTCATTAAATATGATGAAATACATTATTCGTTATATTACAACGGCAATAGTTTAATTAACATAATGTGAAAAAATTAACACAACAATAACGACAAGGCAAATACATATTTACTTTTATACTAAATTGAAACAAAAAAATTACCTATTAAATACTGAGATTAATTATTTTTTTTTAATAAGTGTTCGAATAAACGACCCTCTTGTGCAATGCACAAATTTAGTCTTTTTTGCAGATTTTCTCGGACCCTGGACAAAATTAGTGGCGTTATTGTTCTACAGGTATCCCTAATCCTGTTTCGCATATCTTCCACTGTTGTTGGTGGATTAACATACACCTTATTTTTAATATAACCCCATAGGAAGAAATCTAATGGGGTGATGTCGCAAGACCTTGGTGGTCACTCAATGAAACCCCCACGTCCAATCCATTTTTGCGGATATCGTTGGTCCAAAAACGCACGAACTTCACGATGGTAATGCGGAGGCGGACCATCGTGCTGGAACCACATACTGTCGAGCTCATCCCTATCGAGACCTTGAAGCAGTTGGGGTAGTTCTTCTTGTAGAAAGTTCAGGTAACTATGGCCATTTAGTGGTTCATTAAAAAAGTGGGGTCCAATAATTCGATTATGATGAATACCACACCAAACATTTAATGACCAGTGGTTTTGATGTTGCACCTCTCTAATCCAAAATGGGTTTTCTGTGGCATAATAATGCATGTTGCGTCTATTTACGGCACCGTTACTTCTAAAAGTAGCTTCATCACTAAACGTTACCTTGCATAATAAATTTGGATTTAATTGAATCTCCGCATTTATTGTACGACAAAAGTTTACACGACTTTCAAAATCCTGTCCATGCAATTCTTGGTGTAATTCCATGTGATATGGATGATACCTATATTTCTTGGTAGTACGATTAGCGGTGGATTGTGATGTTTCACATAATGCTGCTAACTGACGGCTACCAATATAAGGATTTTCCTGAACATTTAACAATACTTGTAGTTCTTTTTCTTCATTAGTTACTGGTTTGTTGACCACTTTACGTTTGGATAATCAACAGTACCAGAAAAATCAAATCTTTGCATTAAGTTTTGAAAAGTAAGGGTATTAGGCTGGCGTCGATCAGGATACTTCATTTTGTAAATTCTTTGAGGAAGAAGGCAATTTTTTTGAGCCTCTCCTATTGTATAAATGATATCTATTAACTCATTCTTTGGAAAATTCATTTTACAATATAAGATGAATGCAAAAAAAAAAAACTACACTACATAAAAACCAAAAGAAGCGATTGCGGTTATAAATTTGACACACAGAAAAATGTTCTTTTACATTGTTTTTGCCATGGCTACTATGATAATGAAGACTATCTCTGTAAAAAAGTATGGAAAATAAGAAAAACTGAAATATCTCAAAAACTATTATAAATAGGTATAGGATATATTGAACAAAACTTTTAGGGTTTTTATTACTCTATTAAATAACATGAAAATATACAGGATGTACCATTTAAAAAAAAAGATATTTATTCATTTAAACTTGTTCAAATTTGAGCCGATGTGTTCAACACCCTGTAGCTTTTATTGCAAATATTAGGTAAAAATTATGTTAACTTGTCCTTGGCCTTGCTAAATTCCAAATTTGAATATATTTGTCACAAAATTGAAAACGTTATTTAGGATTGAATTGATGCTTGAAAATGTGAATTTTTTTCTTTAAACTTAATTATCTCAGAAACTATAAAGTTTTGTTATAGTAAACCCTTAATAAAAAAGATTTAGAATTATAAGCTAAATCGAAAATACGATTCGTATATAGGGTGTTCTATTTAAAAAAATACAACTTTATGCTGTCCTAGTTTTTTGGCTCACCCTGTAGAGTCCTAAATATTTTTAAAATCTGCGTAAAAATAAACTGTATCAAACAATAAATATAGTTTCTTTGTAAATTTCACCGAAAAGGCACAAACTTACTTCATCCAATTGTTGACTCACCCTGTACACCAATTTGAATGAAATTTTTTACGTTATGTCTAGGAAGTTGCTGCGGCGTTCCCATATTTTTTTAGATGAAATTAGTGCAAAAAAATCCAACATAGCGCTGACAATATGGCGCCCAAAAAAATTAATTTTATCCGATTTTTCAATTTCAATCTGGTAAATCCAGTATAGTATATAAACACTTTACATTTTTCGATTTTGTTCGCAGGTGGGACTGAACTGTTCTTGAGGATGTAAATAGCGAACATAAAATTATTTTAAGAAATTCTAATATGTGAGATGCCACATGACGGTCTAGAAATTTTAAATATCCGGATTTCATCCAAATTGGGACTAGGGTGTTTTTATGGGTTTATATTTAGATTAGATCAAGACGTTATTTATTTTTTTTTTTGAAATTTAATATGGCGGATCCAATATGGTGTGTTGAAAATTTACCTTATTCGCATTTTTTCAGATTTGGTATTAGGGAGATTTTGGATTGGTGTATTACGAATATGAAGTCAATTTTTTACCACTTTTAGGTTGATAAGATACAATATGAGGGACTGAAAGTTTTACGTTTTCCGATTTTGTCTAAAATTGATATTGTGGAGTTCTTGAGGCGTATACAAACTCAATTTGCAGTATAAAATATATATCGAGCTAAGAAATTTACGTCTCAAATTCTTTAATATCGATCTTGCAAGGTTTTGGGGCCTATATTACTAATTTAAAATTAATTTGAAATTTAAGATAGTGGATTTACTATGACCGACTAAATATTTGTTTGATACAATTTCACTGGTATTTGGAGACCTCTAAGAATCAAAGAGTTTTAAGTGGGTTATTTTAGGGTGATTTACTATTTTGGATAAAATGGGTACTTTCTTGCCACCTTGGAGTCATTGTGAGGTACATTAATCTCGAGTAGTACTTAGTTCAAAGAATTTATGGATATCATAAGGAATTCAAAACTTAAAATCGAAAAGTAAAATTTTTATAAAAAAAATTGAACCGACTTCTAAGAGTGAGTGGGTGAAAAAACTATAATTTTTTATATGAAATTGAAATTTTTAAAGTCGGCGCCAAATTAATACCTGACAAAATGTGATTCGCATAAACAGATTAATTGCTTTTTACCATAATTTGTATATATTAGTAGCTATTTATTTCATTTAGAATTAATTTGGCGCCAACTTCAAAAATTTCAACTTCATATAAAAATTTATAGTTATTTTTCAGTTTTTAGCGCACTTTTACAAGTGGAATCGATTTTTTTTTATAAAAACTTTATTGAAAAATTTGGTACATTTAAGTGAATTTAAAACAGAGGGTTATTTCCCATAAAAACTATTAATTATTGTTTTATAGATTATTACCGGTAAGTATGTATTGCTTTTATTGAAAACCTGTATCTAAACACATAAATACTTCTAACCTACAAATCTGTAGCCGTGGTGTCTAAAATCCCGTGTGTGGAAGTGTAGGAAAGGTGTGTAAAACACACTGATCATAAAAAATTGTTGATTAAATTAAACGCTGTGCACTGATTTAATACTTATCATTTAATTATTCAGATTTAAAACTAATAAAATGAATAGAGAATAAAAATGATTTGTATATTCTGACGCCATCAAGATCGGAGAGCTATTGGCAACTTCCGCAATAGCTGTTAACTCGCGACTCAAGTTTATATTCTAACTGTAAATACAGACAGCTAACTAAGTGCGCTTAAATTAACGTCTAGATGTCGCAGCAAGTATTACTGGAGTATAATAATAATATATAAAATTTTTATAAAAAAATGGAACCGACTTCTAAAAGTGCGCTAAAAAGTGAAAAATAACCATACATTTTTATATGAAATTGAACTTTTTGAAGTCGGCGCCAAACTAATACTTGACAAAATGTGATTTGCATAAACAGATTTAAAATACTTTTTTTGTAATTGTTTTCTTACCATAATTTGTATATATTAGTAGTTATTTATTTCATTTACAAATAATTTGGCGCCGACTTCAAAAAGTTCAATTTCATATAAAAATTTATGGTTATTTTTCACTTTTTAGCGCACTTTTAGAAGTCGGTTCCATTTTTTTTATAAAAATTTTATTTTTCTATTTTTAGTTTTAGAATTCATTATGATATTCATAAATTATTTGAATTAAGAACTAATCGAAATTAGTGTACTTCGCAATGACTCCAAAGTGGCAAAAAAGTACAAATTTTACCCAAAGTTGTAAATCACCCTAAAATGAACCACTAAAAATTCCTTAATTCTTAGAGTTTTCCAAATACCAATCAAATTGGGTCAAACGAATATTTAGTCTGTCGTAGAAAATCCACTATCTTAAATTTCAAATTAATTTTAGATTGGTAATATAGGCCCCAACACCTTCCAGTATCGATATTTAAAGAAAATAAATTAATTTTTTATCCACCATATTAGATACGCCATATTAAATTTTTTTAAAATAATTTTAGATTCGTCATGTGTGACCCCGAAAACTCTCCCGTACCAATTTTGCTGAAGATCGGAAAAAATTGATTTTTTTTGTTCGCCATATTAAATCCGCCATATTGAATTTTTTTAAAATAATTTCTGATGCTTTATGTGAGGCCCCGAAAACTTCCCCATACCAATTTTGGAGAAAATCGGACAAAATTGATTTTTTCGTCCGCCATGTTGGATCCGCCATATTGAATTTTTTTTAAATTATTTTAAATTCGTCATATGGGACTCCGAAAATTCCCCCGTACCAATTTTGGAGAAAATCGGACAAAAAAGTTTTTTTTTTGTAGGCTATATTGGATCCGCCAAATTGAATTTTTTAAAAATTAATTTAGATTCGTCATATGCGACCCCGAAAACTCCCCCGTACCAATTTTGGAGAAAATCGGACAAAATTAATTTTTTTGTCGGCCATATTGGATCCGCCATATTGAATTTTTTTAAAATTATTTTAGATTCGTCATATGCGACCTCGAAAACTCCCCCGTACCAATTTTGGTGAAAATCAGACAAAATTGATTTTTTCGTCCGCCATATTGGGTCCGCCATATTTAATTTTTTAAAATAATATTAAAATCGTTATGTGGCGCCTCGAAAACTCCCCCATACCAATATTGAAGAAAATCGGACTAAATTAAATTTTTTTGTCCGCCATATTGGATCCGCCATTTTGAATTTTTGAAAAATAATTTCAGATTCGTTGGGTACAACCCCGAAAATTCCTCCGTACCAATTTTGGAGAAAATCGGACAAAATTAATTTTTTTGGCCGCCATATTGTAAGCGCCATCTTGGATTTTCCTGCACCAATTTCATCTAAAAAATATGGGACCACCGCAGCAACTTCCTTTATATAACGCAAAAAATTTCATTCAAATCGGTACAGCCGTTCCGGAATAATCGGTGTACATACATAAAAAAAAAAAAAATACATAGTCGACGAATTGAGAACCTCCTTCTTTTAGAAGTCGGTTAAAAACTTACAAAAATGGTAGCCCAGAAAACAATATTTGCTAGACCAGTAATCATAAGTCAAACAGAATATAACACAGGCTAAGAAAGCGATGATAGCAATTGAAATTATATTTTATAAAATATTATTGTTATTTTTTATAGATTGAGGTGTTAACATAGTAATAGTACTTAATTTTATTTAATTTTGATTTAATTATTCTACCATATTAATAACAATCAGTTCCCTGTTCGGGTGTCATGTTGTATTAACGGATTAAATTATCGAATTTTTTGTTCTCTTTCACGGGTCTTTTTTATCCTTTTAGAATTTTAACGAAACTTCGACGTATCTCGCCAATTTTCGGTATTTTAATGGTATTATATCGGCACTACCAGGTTTTATAGATCATTTTTGTCCATCAGAAAATGTTTGGGAGTTGTTTCCGCCAGGATTAATTATTTTAAGAATTTTCAATTATTTGTGGAATAACGACATTGCAACACACATCAAGGGTTTGTTGATGTCGTCCCGCCAAACCTCCCGACTATGTTAGAAACCACAGTCGCTTCACCTTTCTTCTCATTTAGCGAGATAGGAAGGAAATGAGTGAAGCTTTGAGATTTCTAGAAAATTATTTTATTTATTTTATTTCTGATATATAAGAAATGAACCTAAAAAATAGCCAATCCGCAAGTATAATAGAACAATTTAATTAACATAAATGTTGTATTGACTAATTAATTCTATCTTAGTTCAGACGAACATTATTGATGACGCACGGGTTTTCTTTCAACTATGAACAACTGTAAAGATACTTGCCAGCACTGGAAACCGATTTTAAATATTGGGTCAAATCGTCTTCTTCTTTCTGAGACTTTATTGTAGCTAGATCCATTCCAAATTGTTTACATAATATACTGGCTTCCCAGAACCCAGCTTTTTTTTCGACAGCAAGATAATACGTGTTGTAAGTTTCACAGCAACACATCAAACTCGAGTTGCTAGGACAACAAGATTCTACAAAAGAAAAAGTCTAAAAGCAAGTGTTTTTATGCTTATTATACAGGGTGATTCAAAAATCGATCACGAAACTTAAGGGGGTGATTCTACTTGACAAAATAAGGGTAGAGCTTCATATAATTTTTTTTCAAAATGTCATTCGTTTTCGAGTTACAAGCCGTCCAAGTTCAAGTTTTTATTTTTTGTTTTTTGAATTACTCGCTTACAGGAAAACCGATTTGACTAATATTTGAAAGATAGGCTAAGTCTTCTGCGCTTCATCATTTTAGTAACAATTCACATTGATTGTTTGCCGCTAGAGGGCACTTTACCTACATTGAAAATTGTTTTTTTGTCATAATTTTTTAGTGTTGACAGCTACAGTAGTTTTTGGCATAATTTCTGAAAGACTGATGCCAGGCCTTTAAAAAAGGTGCTCTTTATTTACATCGCTAAACCCAACGGTTTAGACGTAAATCACCCTTAAAAATTAAGTGGTAAATTTACTTTTCTCATTTCATTACCACCAGCTACCAGGTAAATAGCTATCAAAGTATACTAGAGCTGTCAGTTTAACATCAAATAAATTCGCTTTTTAAACTATTTAATTTATAATCTTAAAATAACTAATAATGGCTAATCACCAATATTCAAATATCGAATATTGTGATATCCATTTTTGTTATGGAAAAGCAAATGGTAATGCAGAGTTGGCAAGAAGATATTATATGGAGAGTTATCCGGAAAGAAATATCCCTCATGCTCAAACATTTTCCAGTGTGCACAGGAGGCTTGCGGAATGTGGTTCCTTTAAAAGTTATAATGGAAATAGGGGAAGACCTAGAACTGCTAGAAACGTGCAACAAGAAGAAAGAGTGCTTGAAATTATTGAAGATAATCCAGGTATTAGTACTAGAAAAATTGGGAATGAAGTGCGGCTCTGTCAGGCTAGTTCATGGAGGATACTAAGAGAAGAACAACTCTACCCGTTTCATTCAAAAAAGGTGCAGGCTCTTTATGACGATGATCGGCCGAGACGGTTGGAAATGTGCAATCAGATCCTAGCTAAGTATGAACACGATAATCGATTAATTGGCGTCATATTATTCACTGACGAAGCTGGTTTCACTCGTGATGGCATAACAAATCTACACAACATCCACACATATGCTTACGAGAACCCAAACAATGTGGTAGAAACGAAACATCAGCGTAGATTTTCACTAAATGTGTGGGCAGGGATAATAGGAGATTACCTTATTGGTCCTCATTTCTTTGATGGCCCATTAACTGGTGACGTATACTTAGATTTTATCCAAAATCGTCTCCCATTGTATCTGGAAGATGTGCCATTGGAAGTAAGGGCCAACATGTGGATCCTCCAAGACGGAGCTCCGCCCCACTTTAGTATACGTGTCCGACAGTATTTGAATGCAACGTATCCTGAGCGATGGATAGGACGAAGTGGACCATTGGCATGGGCAGCGAGGTCACCAGACCTTAATCCTATGGATTTTTTCTTTTGGGGTCATTTGAAACAATTGGTGTACGATATTCCAGTAATCAACGTCGAGGATCTTCGCTTCAGGATAATCGAAAAGTGCCAAATTATTAAAGAAACACCAGAAATTTTTCATCGAGTTAGGCGACATTTTTTGAAGAGTGTTAGGAAATGTATGGAAGAAAATGGGGGACATTTTGAGAATCTTTTTTAGTTTGTTTAGTACTGTTTCATTAATTTTTATCAATTAAATGTATATCGCAATAATCCATAATATGAATATTTACTGATTAGCCATTATTAGTTATTTTAAGATTATAAATTAAATAGTTTAAAAAGCGAATTTATTTGATGTTAAACTGACAGCTCTAGTATACTTTGATAGCTATTTACCTGGTAGCTGGTGGTAATGAAATGAGAAAAGTAAATTCACCACTTAATTTTTAAGGGTGATTTACGTCTAAACCGTTGGGTTTAGCGATGTAAATAAAGAGCACCTTTTTTAAAGGCCTGGCATCAGTCTTTCAGAAATTATGCCAAAAACTACTGTAGCTGTCAATACTAAACAATTATGACAAAAAAACAATTTTCAATGTAGGTAAAGTGCCCTCTAGCGGCAAACAATCAATGTGAATTGTTACTAAAATGATGAAGCGCAGAAGACTTAGCCTATCTTTCAAATATTAGTCAAATCGATTTTCCTGTACGCGAGTAATTCAAAAAACAAAAAATAAAAACTTGAACTTGGACGGCTTGTAACTCGAAAACGAATGACATTTTGAAAAAAAATTATATGAAGCTCTACCCTTATTTTGTCAAGTAGAATCACCCCCTTAAGTTTCGTGATCGATTTTTGAATCACCCTATATATCCACTATCCGATAAAAGTAGAACAACACTTTCGAAAGATGTATACAGCCAGACGACGCGAAAATTACAATGATCATACGAAATTTCCCTAGATCAGTAAATTATTGTTTTTTATAATGTAGTGTTTTGAAGCCGTTAATAATTTTCTATGTGAAAAAATGCAAAGAAAAAGTTGTATTCCCGATACTTTTTTCTTTTACGCTACCTATTTAATATCTTTAAGGGGAATAATTTAATACAAATGGCGAAGGAAATTTGAAGTCCGGTCCTGAAGCTTATTTAACTAATGTAATGTAACTATATATATATATCCGGTTTCATAGCGTTCTACGTCTTCCGGTTCCCAGTCTCCATTGTTTTCGGTCGTCCCAATCCCCTGGAAGTAAGTTTCTTTCGGACATGGCTCGGTTCATGCCCTTAATCCAGGTAACTTTTGGTCTTCCTCTTTTTATTTTTTCATTTGATGTCCATTTTAGGATTTGGTAGACGTTCGTCCGTCATTCTCTCCACATGTCCATACCATACCAGCTGACGTTGTTCGATTTCATCGAGAATAGTTTTCTTTACGACCATAATCTCTCTAATTCTCTCGTTGGTTATCCGTTTGATCCTTGACTTTCCGACAGATCTTCGCCAAAAGTCCATTTCAAGAGCCAGCAGTTTACGTTCTAAACTTTTATTTATCTGCCATATTTCACATCCATACAATACAACGCTTTTAAATATTGCATTGTATAAAAGATGTTTTCTTTCCTTGGAGATGTTTGTTGACCATAATAGTGAGTTTAGGCATCCGATAGCTTTTTTCCCTTTAGTTATTCGTTTCAATATTTCTTCTTTAGTTCATCCACTTTGATTGATCTTTGTTCCAAGGTAGGTATAATCAGAACAAGATTTTACTATGATATTGTCATCCACTTCCAAATCTGTTTCTTCTCCACCGATACACATATATTTAGTTTTACTGCAGTTGACGGTTAATCCCCATTCTGCGTATTCTTTAAATAGTCTCCTCGTCATAAATTCGAGGTCTTCTTTATCTTGGGTCACTACCACTTGGTCATCTGCAAAATGAAGCGTATATAAATGGGTGTCATTATTTAACTCTATTCCCATTCTACTGCATGATCTTCTCCAATTCTTCAAACCTTCATTGAGGTAGATTTTAAAGAGAGTTGGTGATAGACAACATCCCTGGCGAAGGCCTTTGGTCACATGAGAGCTTTGTGATAAGTTATTGCCGATCTTAATTCTGGAGAATGCTTGGTCGTATAGCTGTTTGATGGCTTGGATCGCTGTATTGTGAATTGGAGACTTCTCCATCACGTGCCATAATTTTTGAATTGGCACATATCATATGCTTTTGTGAGGTCAACAAAAAGCAGATGAACCTCTCCATTTCTTGCCACCTTCTTTTCATTAAGCTGGGTTAAACTAAATATATGATCTACGCACGATCGGCCAGTTCTAAAACCTGCCTGTTTTTCAATTTCTTGGGGGCCTATTCTGTTTCTACGATGTTTCTAAGCAGTTTTCCGTATACTCTACTCATTGTGCTAGATGTATAACTATCTATAGTTTGAGCATTCGTCGCGTCTTCCTTTTTTGTGGATTAGTGTTATCCAGCCTTCTTTCCATATAGTTGGGATAGGATCATCATTATTTAGGAGTCTGTTATATAGTTCTTGAAGAAAGGACGTTAGTTTTTCAGTACCGTTCTTTAACAGTTCAGCAGGTATTCCTTCAGGTCCAGCTGCTCTCCTATTTTTCAATGAATCCACAGCCTTACATACCATCTCCTTTGTTACCTCTATATAGTGGCCTTGTACGTTGTACTGTCTTGGGGAGTTAACGAGGTACTCTTGTCGGTCTTCGGTAAGCTGCGTTTGATAATGGGTTATCCACTTTTTGATTTGGGATTGCTTATAAGTTATTCTTGTTTGTGGTGTCTGATTTTAGTGTCTTTATTAATTTCCATGCTTCTGATAATCTTGTACCTCCTACATGTGTATTTAGTTCAGTGCATTTCCTGTCCCATGTGTCGTTTTTGTTTTTGTTAATCATGTTTTTAAATTTGGATTGTTCATTTTTGTATATGTTTTTATCTTGTAGATATTTTGAATTTAGCCATTTGTTGAAAGCTTTTTGTTTTATCTGTTTTTGTTCTTCCAGTGTTTTGTTCATGTCTTTCGTCTTAATTCCTAGAGCTTCTTGTGCTGCGGAGTGTAGAGAGGATACGATGTGTTCATACAGTTCATTAGTGCGCCCTGACAGCAATTCAGTTTGAAGTTTGTTATCTAATCGAGTCTTAAATAGATATTTTGTACTAGGTTCATGAAGTCCTTCCACCTTGTAAGATATTCGTTATATTATTGAGGTGTTTGTATTGTCTGTTTCGTTATCTTTTATCTTGAAGGGAATTTGTATCTTTGCACCCAAGAAAAAGTGGTCAGATCCGCATTATATTCCTCTGTATACCCTAGTGTCTTGAATTTTCAGAAAGGATTCCTGTTTAACAATTATATAATCTATAATCGATTTCAGTTGTAGGGATGTAATGTAACTAATGACGTAAATAAATTAACTGATATTACCAAAAACTCTTAAATACAGAATAGTAATGTGTCAAAATCAAAGCAACATTGTAATATTTTTCTAAAAAAACAATACATATTATGAATATTGCTCATTCGATTTAAAATTTGTTTCAGTAAAGTCCTGAAAGATGGAAACCAGCATGTAGTACAATTTTAATTTCAATTTATTTGTCAATGGATATAAAACATTCACATGGCATTACATAAGTCAGGAGTAGATAGAACTAAGCCATATAATAAAATAAAGTAAAACAGAATTACACCATTGAGTTTTACAAAGATTACTACCATTATACATGGAGTAGTTTCATACTGAATATCAACCAAATTATCCGCTTTTGCAAAATAAATTTCCTACTGCTTGTTCCCATAAAATAATGTTATAGGCAAGATGACAGTATGCAAGATCATAGTTTGAAGTTAGGAGAGCTTTAAGTGGCATAGCATTCTTAAGTTTTAAGATGATAACAATGATTATCTTTTCCTGTTCAGCAAGAAAGACCTAGTAAAATACCTCCAGAATGGCCTAAAGAGAGAATAGGTTTTTTTCTTCATCATTGACCGAAACTTTTAGTTATGAAAAGACTTGGAATAGTTTGCATAACCTTATGTGTAAAAATTATTAATATTAAAATATTCAGGCCAAATCGGGAATTAAATATCCAACACAGGCTAGCTAATTGACAAAAGAATAAAATTGTTGGTTCGGAATAATCGCAGGTTAGATTCTACAGGAATTAGCCTAAATTCTGGGGGTTGGAACTTTTAGTGATACTTTAAATTCATTAATGGAGATTATCTTCTGAAATTTATTAGAGCAATGATTTATTTCAGTGCTTAACCCGTTAGAATAAGGTTTTTATTTTGATTTTTATATTTGTTTTCGAGAAAAGATAAAGTTAAGGGAAAATTTTTATTGTTTTCCTTTGTTCATATTTTAGAAGACTACTTAAATATACTATTTTCAAAACTGAATTGGCTACATTAACTGGGTTTCATAAACGGGCGACAATCGCTTTGTTATTTTTATTATTTTCAAATTATGTCAAACATTTGGTTTTAAATTTCTGATTTTAAATAATTGGAGTGTTTTGAGAAGCTTATTTTGCTTAATTATAAAAACTTTTACACTTAATCCTGCGGGCGAACTCCAACGTAGGTATCCCACACCTGACCAGTTATACAGCATCTTGAAGTCTTGTTTGTGGTATTGCGTTTTTTAGAATAGCTACTAAATAATAAGTGATAGCATTGATGGCGGACAAAATGGTCGTACACTACCAAAAAATCTGTTTCCATCCACAGTCTAATTTCGTCACGCAGTGAAACAACATCTAAATTCTGTCCACAGGTCAAAGGTGTTATTCGAAAGAAAGCACTTCATTTATGTTGAAATTTTTTAAAGTATTGTAATCTAAGGCAGTAAAATTTGGCAAAGGACTAAAAGGGAAACTTCTGGATTACTGAGATGGTTAAGAACGATAAAATAAGAGATGTATCTAAGGAAATTAAACACAATAATAATACAATGACTAAAATGGGTCGGACTTGCATTGTCTTTATTTTTATTTTTACGACGTTTCGATTAGGTTATATCTCTAATCATTATCAAGTATAAACTAAATGTTTTGTCTTAAGACTACGAGCTTATATAGGGACTGTGTCCATTGAAGCGCAACGTTTCGCTTCACTATACACACCTCAATGAGTGGTTGCCAAAGATTAGGTATCTCAACACTCGGTTTACTGAAGATTCCATTATTGTTTTTAATGTATACTGCTTCTATAAATTTTCTTTTTTTCATATTGGGTTCCATATATATTGCCGCAGCCTCAGACCATTTTATATGGTGTTGTTTATCCCAGGAGTGTTCTGCAATACCTGATCTCGACGTTTCCCCTTTTTATGTATGAGTTTTACGTTCCTTAAATCTAACTTCTAGCGGTCGTTTGGTTTCTCCAATATACATTCCACCACACTCACATGGAACTTTGTAAACACATTCTTTCTTATCGGTAGTTTTAGGTTTTGTTTTTGTTAAATGAGCTCTAAGGGTATTTCCTGATTTAAAGGCTGTTTTCCTATTATAACTACTGGCAACTCGTCTTATTTTCTCCGACGTTCCCTTAATGTACGGAATTGTGAAGAAGGAATGTGTTTCTTGCTGTCCAGTGTTCGTTGTTTTAAAATTATTTATAACATCGTCAATTAGTTTTAAAGGATAACCATTCTGTTGTAAATCGGATTTAATATTTGTTACCACTTTTTCCCATGATTCTGCATTATTGCATATAGATATAGCGCGATTATAGAGGTTGCGTATAATTCCTCGTTTTGTTACAACAGAATGATTAGAACTATGATTAAGATATTGTCCAGTATGTGTTGGCTTTCTGTATACTGAAGTTTTAATAGTTTCGTTTCAACGGTTCACCATGACATCTAGGAAGGGCAATTGATCATTTACCTCTTTTTCCATGGTAAACTTAATTGTAGGTCGAATGGTATTCAGGTGTTTCAGAAAATCATTAAGTTCTTGATCATTGCCCTTCCATATGATGAAAGTATCATCGACATATCTCAACTAGACTTTCGGTTTTACCGTTGCCGTTTCTATGGCACGAGTTTCGAACCATTCCATATATATATATATATATATATATATATATATATATATATATATATATATATATATATATATATATATATATATATATATGTATATATATATATATATATATATATATATATATATATATATATATATATATATATATAATAAAGGGAAGAGTAAAAGGAAAACTTAAATTCTTGGGATAGCGGTCCTAGGGCTGAATGAAACTCTGTTTTTTACAAACGCCAAGCTTTCGGAAGTATATTATTTCCTTCTTCAGGGCTACAATATAGAACAGTTCCGTTGATCATAATTTTAAATTTTACAGTATATGATATTTAATAATAAAAAGAAAATGATTCTAAATTCAAAGACTTAAGTGCAAATTGAGTCCATTTATGGCTTTTGGAAAATGAAACGGAAAATTCATGCAGAAAATGTTGATTTTTGCATAATTATCACATTTTACTGTTACATGGTTTTATTTAATTTTTTAAACACTGATATATAAATCTATTTTATGGGTTATTTTAGTTGTACTGAAAGTACTGAAAGTACAACTAAAATAACCCATAAAATAGATTTATATATCAGTGTTTAAAAAATTAAATAAAACCATGTAACAGTAAAATGTGATAATTATGCAAAAATCAACATTTTCTGCATGAATTTTCCGTTTCATTTTCCAAAAGCCATAAATGGACTCAATTTGCACGTAAGTCTTTGAATTTAAAATCATTTTCTTTTTATTATTAAATATCATATATTGTAAAATTTAAAATTATGATCAACGGAGCTGTTCTATATTGTAGCCCTGAAGAAGGAAATAATATACTTCCGAAAGCTTGGCGTTTGTAAAAAACACAGTTTCATTCAGCCCTAGGACCGCTATCCCAAGAATTTGAGTTTTCCTTTATATATATATATATATATTGGCGACGACTGGTGAACCGTTCAAACGAAACTATTAAAACTTCAGTATATAGAAAGCCAACACATACTGGACAATATCTTAATCATAGTTCTAATCATTCTGTTGTAACAAAACGAGGAATTATACGCAACCTCTATAATCGCGCTATATCTATATGCAATAATGCCAAATCATTGGAAAAAGAGGTAGCAAATATTAAATCCGATTTACAACAGAATGGTTATCCTTTAAAACTAATTGACGATGTTATAAATAACTTTAGAACAACGAACACTGGACAGCAAGAAAGACATTCCTTCTTCACAATTCCGTACATTAAGGGAACTTCGGAGAAAATAAGACGAATTGCCAGTAGTTATAATATAAAAACAGCCTTTAAATCAGGAAATACCCTTAGAGCTCATTTAACAAAAACAAAACCTAAAACTACCGATAAGAAAGAATGTGTTTACAAAGTTCAATGTGAGTGTGGTGAAATGTATATTGAAGTAACCAAACGACGACTAGAAGTTAGAATTAAGGAACATAAAACTCATACACAAAAAGGGGAAATGTTGAGATCAGGTATTGCAGAACACGCCTGGGATAAACAACACCATATAAAATGGTCTGAGGCTGCGGCAATATATATGGAACCCAATATGAAAAAAAGAAAATTTATAGAAGCAGTATACATTAAAAACAATAATGGAATCTTCAGTAAACCGAGTGTTGAGATACCTAATCTTTGGCAACCACTACTTTGTAACATCAAACCATTGAGGTGTGTATAGTGAAGCGAAACGTTGCGCTTCAGTGGACACAGGCCCTATATATCTCGTAGTCTTAAGACAAAACATAAGAGATTAGAGATATAACCTAATCGAAACGTCGTAAAAATAAAAACACAACATTGTCTACAACCTTCAAACAAATAATAATACAAGATATACTACAACAAATGCAAGAGTACTTATTTAATATATTTAGTAAAAATTGTTCTTACCCCCTCCACAAATATTAATATTATGGTCTCCCATACACTGCCCAGTAATGATAGTTAGGGCAAAGAGTGATAAAATAATGGACTTGAACATTTTTTAGTAAAAAAGAAAGCAATATAAATTTCTTTTTACTTGTTAACCCTTATATAGTAAAGATATAATAGCATAACAAATATTAACATATTTGAGTGATTTCATTGCATAATGCAAACTTGAAAATTATTACATGTTTTTAATTTTATGTATAAAGAATATTAACCTCAAAGTTAGTCTTTATTATTAGTTGTTTAAATAATGCAATGATGTAAATAAAGTTGGCCATTATTTCTTGTATTCGCGATATCGCAATAAACAAATTTACTACCGCGAACTGCAAACAGTTTACAGAAAGCTGGATCACGTCATTTAACTAAAATTAGAACGGCAGAATTTCAATATTTGGAAAAGCTGTATTTTCTCGTGAAGGCCGTTAAGAAACGTGCAGACAGTCGCTCTGCGTTCCCTCCCTTATTTAATTTATGCTTGGTTCGTTACACTGTAATGGAACAAATATTAATTATTTTACACCATCCAATGTGAACTATATTCTGTTAAAATGAATAATTAAATAATCACTGTGTGAATAGATTTCTCGTGGGAATAGGGTAGTTATATTTTTTATCACCAGTCCCTTTCTAAGATTTGGCTATAAATCTGTCGAAATAATCCTACTCCGATTATGTAAATAAAACCAGACGTGTTAAGGGCAGTTTTTAACATATGGTATATGAAATACCGTTAAAATGTATTAAAATATTGAACGATTTTCCCATTATTAGGAAACAAAAGAATAATCAAGTAGACTCATTATACTGGAATATAACGTTTGACCTGTAAAAGGAGGTATATAGCGACTGTTTTTCCTGATTGCAAGAAAGAATGATTTAATTACCAGCAATGTGAATAAAAGGGCACTCAGGTTTTTTCACTGACGTTATATTATCTTATTCCTTTAGTTATAGAAAGAAATAGAATAGTTTTATTAACTGTGTTTATATAAAAATTATTATTAAGATGCGCAGAGGCCAATTCGGGAGTCAAACATCCGGTATAGAATAGCTAGCGCCCTCAGCGCGTAGCGATCGAAACCTTCGAACTTTAAGGGAATGAAATTGTCGGTAACCGAACGTACGACCGAAAAAGTCACTAAAAAGAGGGAGAGGGGGTGTAAGATTTGAGAAGGCTCTTTTAAAAAATACTAAACGGCAGTCATAATTTGAATGACGTTAGAACGGCACCGTGAGTACCAGTGCTGTAGAATAATTACGTCACGGGTATAATCGTCGGGAAAGAAGGTTATCTTTGTTTAATTTGGGAAATTAAGGGATTATCGTATGTTATTTTAGTGGGGCATTTCGCGATTTTCATACGGTTTGATTAAGTAATATAAATAGCTGTTTTTCGGGTTTTATTTCTTTTTTTTTGTTTAATATTTTATTAAGCTATTTATACGTGTTTTTTTCAAAATTGGGTTTTAAGTTTTTGGTTAAATAACGGCCGAGAAAAGCAATTATGTTAGTTTTTGTAATTGTTATTAGTTTTAAGTTTCTCATTGTAAATAGTTCGTTTCCTATTTATTTTTGTTAAATAGATTTAAGTATTTTGAGAAACTAGTTTTATTCAATTTAATTAAAACCTTCACGCGAATTTACTTGCGGGCGCGCTGTTGCGAAACCTACATAACAAGAGATGTCTTCTGACCAACTAATCAGCAGCCTTTCCTGAGTCCTGAAGTTTTGAGTCATGGTTTTGGTAAGCTTAAATAACCGCAGTTGTTTGGTACTAAAGCTGCAAGAGAAAAGATGAACGTCCAGACTTCCAGAGTGTCTTATTACTGTGAAATTTAATTATAGGTTATTAAAATAGTTACATATTAATGTGTGGCAATAACTTGGTTATAGATAGACTGGGTAACGCTACCTCAATAAGTCATTTGCAGGAGTCTATGACTAAATTCTGTCACAACAGCTCCATTGATGAGGTGATCGAAACTAGAATGGAGAGAGAGAAACCGAGTAGAATTCGCAAAGAATAAACCGTCTGTCCCTTTCTTAACGGTAATACCGCAACTTTTCTGAATAGGTAGAGTATGAAATTACTAATTTTGGTTAATCTCCTTCCACTCCGAGGTTTGCCATTACTTTGTAAAAATTTGACAGTTTACTAAAGTCGATTGGGACAATTCAGCTAAAATATTTTCCATGGAACACTCTATATGTTATTTCACTTTTTGATTCTATGCAAAATTATAGACATATTTCATGTATAATGTCGTATACCCACGGATTTCATGTGCGTGCGTATACCTTAGAGTGAGTCCACACGATAACAAAAATTTCGGCGTAGGCGTATTACGCCCATTGTTAAAAATGTATCGTCCACACGGGGAACTTTTATCGTGCAGTCGTGCAGTCGTAAAGTGTTGTGTATGTTTTTTTTGTGGTAACCTAACCTTTTTCTGATTTTTTGATAATATTTATTTATGTATAAATTAAAATGAAAGAAAATAAAAAAATAATTGCAGCAATGTTGTTATGTAGAAAAAGAAAACTAAAGAAAAAATTACAAAAGATAAGGACATTATTAATATATTCTTTATTAAAAAAACGGAAAAGTCGTCACTACTAGGTCCAGTCTGTGTTTGAGAAAAACATTGGAGAAAGGCTTAGACATACTAATGATTTAATTCAAGAAATGCGAGAAAATGATCCTGATTTTTTAAAAATATTTTCCTGTTACTCTTGGTGAGTTTGAAAAGCTGTTGTTGGGCCAATAAATAGGAAACACGCTATGGAAATGTGTACAGCTATACCCTTATTACTAGGTTTGAAAAAACATTGTGATATTTAGCTGATGAAATCAGCATGTGAAAGCAACTGTGCGAATTCCGAGTCGGTAAACAGTGTTTTTGAAATTAGTCATGTTACTTGTGCTATAATATGAGACTCTTTAAAGCAAGATTTATTTTCGAAGTTTGTCACTTCTACTTGGTAAGGAATTGCCAAGGAGTTCAAAGACGAGAGTTTCAATATAAAGTGTCATTTTAACAATCGTTTTAATAATTACAATTGTTTGTAGTTTTTAGAAGAATACATTACGTATGACACTAACTGGATTTCTGTTATTAAATTTCCATCAATGTTAATTTTTACTTTTTAATTGTTTATAATAGGTTTATATAAAATTTGCTAAGGGTAGGGTTACCTGACAACAGGAATTTTCCTGACATATCTGAAATTTTAGCCCCTTGTTAGGAAGAAACAGGAAAAAACTGCAATTGTCAGCATTTTTTTGAAATTAAAAGAGGAAAATATAAGTAATGAAAAAATATTTATTAATCATTCTAGTGAGAAAAAATAAATTGATTAAACGTTAACAGAATGAGTGAATTGTTAATTTAGTATATTAATAAATTTAGTTTCATACTTTTTATTGCTTGATGTTTCTTTTGGCAATTGCTGGACGTTTATAACCATTTCATGGCATTCTTCACATGATATGTTCTTTAAGTTAAATTGTGTCTAGCGTAGAACCTTAACAGAAGACATTGTTGTAAACCAACTATTACTACAAATTATTAATTATTAAATTACTATATATATTTTTAAGTTACTCTTATGGATTAATAGAGAATTATAGTCTAATATTTAATACTCCCTTAAGAAACAGTTATATCTTAAGTAAATTTATGTTCTAATAGCCTCAAACAAAAGCATGCCTTAATCTCCGAAACTCTAAAACTTTACTTTTTACAGAGACCATTAGTTTTGTTCATATTGTCATCGTCCCGTAAGTACACACTTTTTCATTTCAGTAATCATGTAAATAAATAGTTATAAGTTATATTTGTTAGTACGTCTATGACAGTAAAATATATAATTTAGATACAGAATAGAATATAACTAGGACATGAACATTGAGACGAGAGGAACTAAAATCAAAAAACTACAATAGTAACATTAAATTAGTAAGTAAGAACAAAAACTGTTGTTACCTCATGATTTAGTGAACATTATAATAAAATATTAAAAAAGTAATATTAGAAGACTTATTTGAATTCATCGAAACCAGTGATAAACTAAAAGCAGAACTAGCAAAGTTATAACATTGGTGGCAGCGAAAGGCAAAGCTTATAACAATATAGACAGTCTATGTCTCTCCTTAGTCCACTACGCTCCCATTAATGAGAATATTCACTCGATATTGGCATTTAATGCTTTGATTGCAAAAATTTTGAAAATCACACTGCCTTAACATACAACATTCAGATAAAATGTCCGGATATTTACAGAAACGTTAGGGATATTGTCAGGGAATCTCATTATTTGATCTGGTAACCATAGCTAAGGGCATGTCTGTGGATTAGCGTCTCGATATCAGAGATTGTCGTTGAATAGAAATTGTATTATATAATGGCCTTTATTTCATAAGCTTTAATTTATATAACGAACACCTGTGTTATTGCAATTGTTATAAAATTAATAAAAAAATGAACAAAAATCGTTTTTTTTAAGGACTAAGCGGTAATGATCTTCGGTAACAAGCATTTTTAATAAATTAAAACAATTTAACATAGTTCATAAATATCCATTATTTCAAAACGCGCTAAATAAAATAAATAAATAAAACAACAAAGATTAAAAAAACATAGATTATGTTTTCATACAAAATATTGAAAATAAACAGTTTCCACCATTTTTAAAGCACTCCGCTGAAAAGTTCAATATCATTTGGCGTAATGACCTTAGAAAAGGCGGATTTAGGCGGGAAATCTTCGGTCTTTGTCTTTTTTTAAATATAACAAATCACAATGCTTGAAATTTGACATATGTCTTATTACGCTACGCTTACGCCCAGATTTTTCTTATCGTGTGGACTCACTCTTAGTCTAATTGTTTTTGACATATTTGATGTCAAAAATGGCGTTTGCAGGCCTAAACATAACTATCAATTTCTCCTACATGAAAGCCTTTATTATTTAATTGGGGTTGGTTTCCTTCTAGAAGGGGATCTACTTTCGTGGACTGTGTTGATATTTTGATAATAAATAAATACAGGGTGATCAAACAGTAACATTAAATATTAACTTGAAAAAATCATTAAAAGTATTTTTTTTAAATGTGAACCCCCGTATTTTTATTTTTTCTTATTTAACAATAAAAATAAGGGTGACTATACAAGGTGATTCTGCGGGAACTTTATCGATCGATTGTGAGAAAACTATAATTAGAAAGAATCTGGAAATTTAAGAGCGTACTAATGTGCATGGGGGACAGCCGGCTAAAATATTTTCAAGATGGCGGCACTTCCGGTTATACCGGAAGTAGATGTCAACTTGCTTATTTTAAGTAGAACACCCTATATATTGTTGCATTTTTTATTTCTACGTAAAATTCTAGATATATTTTTTGTATAATGTTAGTTTTGGACATATTTAAATTTTTATGTCAAAAATGACGTTTGCGGACCAAAACTTAACTATAAATTTTTCCTATAAGGAAGTCTTTATTATTTAATTTGGGTTAGTTTTCTTGTAAACGAAGATCGACTTTAGTAGTCTTTTTATGATTTTTTGAAAATTATTAGTACAGAGTGGTCAAAAAAGAAAAATAAAAATAATATTTAAAAAATCGTCATAAGTCAATTTTTTCAAATAGAAGGACCTATTTTTAAAATTTTATCATATTAAGCACTAAAAATAAGTGTAATTTTGTATAAGGCTGTCTATTCCAAAAATTTGTAGTTTTCAAAATATTGGCAATTTAACATTTTTCTATTGCAAAAATGCTGTACGGCTTTTAAGTGTTGTTATTAGTTCAGGTTAGGCGTGGCGAAAATAAAACAATCGAACCCTACAGAATTATTACTATTTCTTGCCATTTGACATTCATTAATAATACTCATGCCGGGGCGATTAAATTCCACCCGAAGATTATTTAAACTTATTTATTATTTATGGAGAATACGATAGAGTTATTTCAAGAACATGCCATACATTCGCGATTCGATATCTGCAGAAACAGAAACCAACGCAATAATATATAGGGTGTTCTACTTAAAATAAGCAAGTTGACATCTACTTCCGGTATAACCGAAAGTGCCGCCATCTTGAAAATATTTTAGCCTGCTGTCCCCCATGCACGTTAGTACACTGTCAAATTGTCAGATTCTTCCTAATTATAGTTTTTCCACAATCGATCGATAAAATTCCCGGAGAATCACACTGTATATAAAATTTTAGGTTTTTGAAATATTGGCGATTTAACATTTTGTATTACAAAAATGCTAAACTACCAACCTACAAAGGGAAACAACTTATTTTAATAAATGTTCTAAATTTCCACCCTGAACTTTCAAACATTTTTCGCAATGCAGAATTAGTTCGTTGTGGGTGCCGCCCTAATAGAATCTGGAGATAAACTTTCAAACGCGTCACTTACCTTTGCCATGGAGTCCTCCATCGTTGCCACTCAGTTACCATAAACAATGTTTTTTATCGTTCCCCATATAAAATATTCTAAGACAGTCAAATCTGAAGAACACAGAAAAGGTCAATTGTTGGCAATCCACTTGTCATAAAATGTTGCTTGTAAGAAGTTGGTGAGTGGAACGGTTCTATGTGGTAGGTCCCCATCGTGTTGGTAAAAAATTTTGCTGTGTTCCGCCAGAGGTAAATTGCTTAAATATTAATTGTCTAACTCTTTTAAAATATTTATATATCTTTCTCCTACAAAAGTCAATACGTAATTTAAAATGGAAACATAATTTGCTTTGTATTATTAATGAATTTAAGTTTTCTTCATAAAAATGTAATTTTTATATTCCATCATTTTTTACAGCACAAAATACTATAAATTGCAAAGTTTCTGAAAATTCCGCAATCTTTCTGCATGAGGATTTAAATCCATCCAAAAATAAAAATTGATTTTTCGTAAATTTTGCTTCATCAATTCAAATTTGCAAAATTGCACTCTTTTCGACAAATCAGTATCTGGTAGATATTGAACCAAAGATATTAAATAAGGGTGGAAGTTGTGTTTCAACACAATTCTATGTACTGAACTGTGCTGTCTATATTGATGCCTATTTTGAAGACTAACAGGATTTTTTTGAGCATAAAGTCATTGCAGGATAAGGGGATTATGTTGAAAAATAAAATTACCCCAATAACCGTCCATAATTATAAAGAAGAAAACTTCTCCTGTGCCCTTTATATTAGTTGGTTAAAAAAATAAGTAGAGCCCGAAAAATTTAATTACCAAAATTTGGAACACACGCTGTGAATTGTATTTCCAACCAGTCTGCGTCACTGACACGCACTATAAATGTGTTGGATTTCGTGTGCCAAAAACTTTAAAATACCATTTTTATAGTACACCCACATGATTTACAAAGTGCTACTTTGTAAAATACAATTAATTGCAGAATGTTTTAGAAAACAGAGAATAATCTAACCAATCTAACCAACTATATGTATATAAACAGGGTGTCCGGAAAATACGTATACGTTTGGTGACAGACTCTTGATGTCAAAATAGGTCGATTTAAGCCAACTTGAAAACGTGCTAACACTATAATATGATAGTGGTATCGCGACCGGCTACAAAGTAGTGAAAGTGTTATAAAAGTAGCGAAATTCTTTAAAGAAAGATCTACACGACTGAAGATGCTGCAACAGAAACATTAAGATTCGATTGATTTCATTACTGCGTCCCTAATAAATGGAATGTGCTAATGCGTTATAAACTGAGATCAGACCTACTTGGGGAAGTATATTTCTTAAGTTATTCATTATATAGGTACATTTATTAAGTTTGTACCATAGACTAAATAAATACAAGACTGTTACTCCAATGTTATAATTTTGACGCTCATAAAATAGACACAACGATAGGACACAACTCATTCATCATTACAATGTTGCAAATGATTGAATAAAGTAATAAAATGTTATATACATGCCTTTCTAACAAGTATAAAAGAATTTAAATTGTTGGATTTCCCTTCAAAACGTGGCAATGTTGCATATTCCTTCTTGCCAACTAAAGAGGATAAACTCGGCCTTGATACTTTGATGAAATGCGCGGTTGCTACTTCCTAGCGACCTTTTACTGAAATCAGAACGTTGCCAATTCTTAAATATCACTAATAACATGCTTCATGATTTTATAGAAAAACAAGTTCAAAACTACAAACTAGAAGGTTACCTAAATATGTTTGTTCTTTGTGAAAAAAAAACCTCTATAACAGTGGTATAATATAGGCCTATTGTGGGTACTACGTCTATGCCAACTCAACGTCAATAGGTGACAAGTACATAGAATAAGAAACCGATTTAGTAATTGTGCATTCAGCAGACAATGCGTTTTGAAAATGCTGGTGTAATTTTTTTGGACTGTTTAAAAATAACTGATTAACAAATTTGAGATTTCTTCTTTTATCAGAAACAACATTATTATTATGAAGTATAGAAAGCCAGTTATCATTTTTCTTAGCTATATTTCTAGTCTCATTAATTTTTTTTTGTTTGTAATATTCGTTCAACTGTTCATCAATAATTTGTTTTTAAATCAGAGAATCTCTAACCTAATTTTTTTTATCCCTATTTTTTAGTTTAACCGACCTTTTAGGAAATGCAGCCTCACAAAAATGTTTCTAGAGAATCTAAAATATTTCCTCCACGTCGTAGTTTAATAAGTACACATTATCTAGATCTAGAGCATAATGTGTCCCCAAACAGCACAAATACGTCTTAAAGACGTCCATAAAACGTTTGATCTCAACATTCAGGACGTCTTATGGATGTCCATTAAAGTCGAATGACGTCCATAAGACGTTGTATAGACGTCTTATGTTACAAAAGGTAACGTCTTTAAGACATTTGCTTACAACGTCTTATGGACGTCCCTTCCCAACATTAAAACAACATATTCCATCATTAAAATTATGTACATTAAAAAGGGTACCTTTTAATTTTTTGGTTTATCTTGTTTACAAAGGCAAACCGCGATTATTCAAAGGTCCAAGAAATAACTTTAATTAAGAAAAAATCAAGAGCAAAATATACACTACCATTTTAAATAACTACAAGTTCCGCATGAATAATTTGCTTTAAAAAATATGTTCCAATAATCTCTTTATACAAAAAAATACATAACTTAAGCATAATGTAAACTTTTTCTAATCTGAAATTTAAGAAGTGAGGTAGAAAAGCAAATATTTTCAGAACTACTACTGTTCGAACTATAAGTGAACCTATCAAATTTAAGCCTTAGTTTATCCCTTCGATATAATAACTCTAAAAGGTAGACTATAAACAAAATAAAAGTTTATTGAAATAAAAAGTACACAAATCTTTAATTAGTTTTAAAAACAAGAATTTTTATTTAGTCGAATAACAAATCTGGTCTGATGCCCTTTTCAGCCATGTTTGGATTGAAATTTCCTCATTTTTCCGACTTTTTGCCAATCCTGTTGTCTCTGTAGATCCTAATAACAAACTGATTTTAATTTTATAGGATAAAGTTTATCATTTGTGGGAGTAAGTTTTTTGATATTTTTGTGATTTTTTATAATTGTCCTCTACTATAGAATTGTGACTTATGCTATTTCAAGGTAAATATGTATAATGAAAGATAGAACTTACTAATAATAAGTCTCACCAAGTTGGAATCGTAGAACTTTCTCTTTCCTTTTCGTACTAATCAACTGTATATGGTAATTTTACAAGCTCGCTTTACAAAGTCATAAATGCTCCCTACTCCAAGTTTTAAAATTTCTAAAACCTTAAACAAAATTACTTCTTGTAATTAACAAAACTCTATTTTCTATGTTCTTTAAATACAAAAAAATCATCAGGAACAAAATAAATCTTACAGGTTTCATTAGTGGAGCAATCCATAAACAAACATTTCGCCTTCCACTTCATTAGTAATATTTCTTGTAATATTTAGGACCGGGTCTGGATGAGCTGTGCAAGCCTTTTTCGCACAGATAATATTTTTGAAAATTTCATTTCTTATTTTTAATAACATAGAGTTACTACAAAAATATAAGCGATAAAGCATTCGGGAATTTCCTGTAACACAACCTATAAATAACGTTACTTTTTCCTAAGTACATATGATTCTCGATCTTACCTTAAGTATTACATAAACACGAATAAAAAAGATTTTCAGAGGCACATAAATTAATCAACTATTTTAATAAAATTCTTTCAAAAGCCAAATTTTTACAGTCGGCACCCCAACAACATTAAAAATGAATAACGACATGACGAAACACAAATACAAAACTGAAAAATGACAGTTGACAGAAACAAAAGGCGGGTTTTTTAAAGTTATAGTTTCGCTGGCATCATATTTATGTGTGTCATTATTATCGGTACATCAAACAGGCTGTGACAAAACGCACTAAAGTATTGGTAAAAAAGATCAGGCAAAAGTTCCTGTAATCAAGGTCGTAGTGAGGCTACTAAAAATTTTTCGTTCAATCAAAAATTTTAACCTCAACTTGTATTCAGCTGAGCTCTGTGCGGCGTTGCAAAATTATTACCCAACTGCGACAAAATCCATAGGGAAGGAAATGCTTTTTAGTTTTTATCAACTAAATTATACACAACTGTATTTATTTTCATATAAAATGTAGTATGTAGACTTTTAAAAGATATCTTAAAGACGTTGTATATAGACGTCTTATGGACGTCTTTAAAACAACGTCTATAAGACGCCTTATTTATGTCTGAAGACGTTCAGACATAATCTGGATATAAAAATGAAGTCTATAAGACGTCTTGTGCTGTGTGGGTATAGTATTAACGACGACCGCACACAAATCAGAGATAATTTTACGTCCACAATCTCGATCGATTTTGGAACGAAAACATGTGGAAAATCTTTTAAAATTTGCATACTACAAGAAAGTCTGGTTATGCGAAAGTTATTAAGATTTTAAAGAAGAAAGTTTTCGGGTCCTCACTGCCGTATACTTTTACGGGATTTTTTTTTACCTAAAGTTACTTTCGCACATTCATGTCAGTCTTATTTTTCAATTAAAGTTTAGAAAACCTAAAAAACTTGTTAAATTTTTTTTTGACTTGTTAAAAATCGAGGTTAAACGATCGATTTTTCATGCGTAAGTTGTTCTTCATGAAAAAACGCTCCAGACCCGAAAACAAGACTGTAAAGCAACAGATCAAAGCCTAAGAGCTTGCGCCTCAGCTTGAATAACTTTTTATCGCTTACTTGTATATTTCAAGTAAAATGGAAACGAAAATTTCGTGAATACAAAATATTAGCCTTTATTCTTAGTATATTGCAATGTGCCAACATTTAAATGCATATATTTTGATATAAATAGGTAAATTGTAACTGCAATCAATATTAACAGCGCGTGTCTATTAAACCACACGATTGTTTGGTTAGATATAAATTTTTACCATTACTGTTCTTGAAAGAAGTGTTGTGATTTTATTCAACTTTAGAAGCAGTAATATACGTAAGTAGAAATATTTTAATTACTAAATCTGTGGAAATTTTACTATAAATCCGGTTTATCATACAAAGTCATTAATTTGAAAAAATTCTACTTTCCTGCAACAGTAAAATCTTAAAATACACGTGGTTGGCGAGTTATTTTTATCTTTTCGTTGCCATGAGACATCTAGCGAGAAATTGTTAAAATTTTATTTTCCGCTAGCAATATTCTTGTTTGTGTTGTTTAAAGTTTCACACAGAGGCCGCTAGTAATATAAACTCATGGTAAAAATTCGAATCGAATATAAGGTTTGTTCCAACCCATGTCGAAGAGGATTCATAATTATTGTGAATAATCTTTGCCCGTGTCAGAAACAGTTTCTGATCGTCAGGATTCGGCGCATTAACTTATTACAGAATATATATAAGTTAATGCGCAGAATCTTGACGGTCAGAAACTGATTCAGACGCGGGTTGGAACAAGTTTATTTATAAATTTTCAAAAAAACAACTTAATAGTCGGTTAGCTCAGTGAATTTTCGTTGTAGCGGAAGAGACATGGCTTCACTTACGTTTTTTATATGTATTTTGACGTCCTGATTACGAATATCGAGGGTGAATTCCTAAAAAATGGTCAGGTAATTTGTTATAAACAAAAAAATTGTTAATAAAAAAAGTGTACATACAAATTATTTATCTGCATTTAATATTATATTGGTTAGGTTTTCTCTTCCTATATAAAAAGGTTTAACAATGGGGAAGTGTTAAAATCCATTTGGTCATTTAGAAGTGTATTGGTATATTGGAGTTTATTGATTTCTAATGCTTCCAGTAAATATAATTTTTTTCCTTTATTTTCAACATGTAAGATTTTTAGGTTTTCGTTAGTTATGTTTACCTTGTAGTTGTGTTTGTGTTTGAATTTTCATAACTTGTTTTATGTTCATTTAAACGTTTTTTGATACTTCTTACCTGTTTGACTGATATAGACTTACAATTAATTTTGTACACTTCTGAAAAATTGCTCTTATTAGTTTTATCTTTATTGTTTTTATATGAGCGCTTAACAAATTGTTCGTTTTAAAGGATGTATTAAGATCTTTTTGTTTTAGGAATTTTACTATTTTTGTCGATATCGGCCTATGTACGTTAATATTTTAAATTTGATTTGTGAATGGAGTACACTTAGTTTATTGTTTTTTTTTGTATAATTTTTTGTTTACTAATCTATCAATTAATTGTGGTTCATATCCATTTTTTCTGTTATTTGTTTAATACGATTCAGTTTTTTTTCTAATTTTTTTTACAAGTGGCACATTATATGCAACAAGTTTATGCGAGTATGGATGTAGAGATTTATTATGTATGGTACTACCTGTTTGTGAAGGTTTGTGAAATATGTTAAATTCATGTTTGTTATTTACAGTCATCGTTAAATCTGAATCTGAAGTTGATTGATTTTTGTTCTTTTTCTATGGTAAATTTGATGTTTGTGTGGATATTGTTTAAAACATTAATACAGTCAGATTCACTAACACAGTGTAACGCCTAGCCCCTTTTTTACTCTTTTTTCATATAGTTTTTCCACTTCCCGAGGGGCTAGAGCGTTTTCAGATAATAAGGGAGAGCAGGACGAGGTCCTAGAATACTTACTACTGCTTTGAACTTCTTTATAACTGTTTTCTTACCATTAAAACACTGATAGCCTTTTTGGATTAGGTTTTATTAAAATTATGTACGAGCGGCACTAGTTTACAAAAGAAATCAACGATAATTTAACTTAATTAGGGAGCAACTGTAAAGTTTCTTCTATTTTATTTTTAACAAAATTTAAAATTGACAAAACGCTCACTTTACTACTATTTACTATAGTTTATAGTCCGCATTCCTCTTACCCACACGTCGCGGCTACGCAGGGCGAGCTAAAAGTTTGGTTTACCCCATTTTAAACCCCATATTGACTGTTTACTAGACTACAAAACACACTTAGAATTTTTTACTGTGAGAATTATATTTAAAACGGTATTTAAAATATTTTTTCACCGTACTGCGAAACACTCTACGGGCATTGTATAAGTACTTTTTGAACTAACTCTTTCTAAGATTGAAATCACACTCTTGAACTAACTTGTCTAAGCTTGAAATTACACTGCCCCTTGCAATAAATTCGGGCTGTATTTATATCACCTAGTAACGTCGCAACTCAAACAGCACAAATACGTCTTAAAGACGTCCATAAGACGTTTGATCTCAACATTCAGGACGTCTTATGGATGTCTATAAAAGACGAACGACGTCCATAAGACGTTGTATAGACGTCTTATGTTACAAAAGGTAACGTCTTTAAGACGTTTGCTTACAACATCTTATGGACGCCCCTTCCCAACATTAAAACAATATATTCCACCAATAAAATTATGTGTATTAAAAAGGGTCCCTTTAATTTTTTTGTTTGTCTTGTTTACAAAGTCAAACCGTAATTATTCAAAAATCCAAGAAATAACTTTAATTAAGAAAAAATCAAGAGCAAAATATACACTACCATTTTAAATAACTACAAGTTCCAGATGAATAATTTGCTTTAAAAAATATGTTCAACATAATCTCTTTATACAAAAAAAATACATAACTTAAGCCTAATGTAAACTTTTTCTAATTTGAAATTTAAGAAGTGAGGTAGAAGAGCAAATATTTTCAGAACTACTACTGTTCGAACTATAAGTGAACCTATCAAATTTAAGCCTTAGTTTATCCCTTCGATAAAATAACTCTAAAAGGTAGACAATCAACAAAATAAAAGTTTATTGAAATAAAAAGTACACAAATCTTTAACTAGTTTTAAAAACAAGAATTGTTATTTAGTCGAATAACAAATCTGGTCTGATGCCCTTTTCAGCCATGTTTGAATTGAAATTTCCTCATTCTTCTGACTTTTTCCAGTCCTGTTGTCTCTGTAGATCCTAGTAACAAACTGATTTTAATATTATAGGATAAAGTTTATCATTTGTGGTAGTAAATTTTTTGATATTTTTGCGAATTTTTATAATTGTCCTCTACTATAGAATCATGACTTATGCAATTTCAAGGTTAATATATATATAATGAAAGACAGAACTTATTCATAATAAGTCTCACCAAGTTGGAATCGTAGAACTTTATTTTGCCTTTTCGTACTAATCAACTGTACATGGTAATTTTACAAGCTCGCTTTACAAAGTCATAAATACTCCGTACTCCCAGTTTTGAAATTTCTAAAACCTTAAACAAAATTACATCTTGTAATTAACACAACTCTATTTTCTATGTTCTTTAAATATAAATCAATCATCAGGAACAAAATAAATCTTACAGGTTTCATTAGTGGAGCACTCAATAAACAAACATTTCGCCTTCCACTTCATTAGTAATATTTCTTGTAATATTTAGGACCGGGTCTGGATGAGCTGTGCAAGCCTTTTTTGCATAGATAATATTTTTGAAGATTTCATTTCATACTTCTAACATAGAGTTACTACAAAAATATAAACGGCAAAGCATTCGGGAATTTTCTGTAACACAACCTATAAATAACGTTACTGTTTTCCCTAAGTACATATGATTCTCGATCTTACCTTAAGTATTACATAAACATGAATAAAAAAGATTTTTAGAGGTACATAAATAAATAAACTATTTTAATAAAATTCTTTCAAAAGCTAAATTTTCACAGTCGGCACCTCAACAACATTAAAAATGAATAATGACATGACGAAACACAAATACAAAACTGAAAAATGACAGTGACAGAAACAAAAGGCGGGTTTTTTAAAGTTATAGTTTCGCTGGCATGATATTGTTATTGTTATTGGTACATCACAGTCTGTGACAAAAAGCACCAAAGTATTGGTAAAAAGATCACGCAAAAGTTCCATTAACCAAGGTCGTAGTGAGGCTACTAAAAATTTGTCGTTTAATCAAAAATTTTAACCTCAACTTGTATTCAGCTGAGCTCTGTGCGGCGTTGCAAACTTATTACCCAACGGCGACAAAATTCATAGGGAAGGAAATGCTTTTTAGTTTTTATCAACTAAATTATACACAACTGTATTTATTTTCATATAAAATGTAGTATGGAGACTTTTAAAAGATATCTTAAAGACGTTGTATATAGACGTCTTATGGACGTCTTTAAAACAACGTCTATAAGACGCCTTATTTATGTCTTAAGACGTTCAGACATAATCTGGATATAACAACGACGTCTATAAGACGTCTAGTGCTGTGTGGGAATATATGGGACTTTTTTCTGTGTACGTGCCTTGGCTAGCCGATTTTGCGAAAAACATACATAAATCAATATTTTTTAATTAAAATCTGGCAGCTTAAGAATTTGCTTTATAGGTGGAACGTGACTTTTGGCTAGAAATCTCGAGGAAAAACAACAATAAATAATATTTCTTAATTAATTACTGACAGGAGTTAATCGCTAGCTAGAGAATTTCGTGAAGCAATGTGTAAACAATTTGATCGCCTACCAACCTAAATTTGCGTACTTAGAATCTCACGAATGCAACATAAGCAAAAGAACACCTGCGGATCACGCGACTTCTATTGACGTCAAAGGCACTGGATTCGGGGACTCCACACCGGAATGTTTTAAATTCTTTTATTTTTATATTTTATTCGAATTTAGTAGAGTTGAAACATGTGATAAAATTTGCACACCTATGACTTAGAAAAATTTGATCTTAGGTAAAGAAAAATAATTTGATTTTAATATATTAAATTTAATAAAGTTTTTTTTTCTATTGTTGAATTTTTAAGTAAATAGTTGTACTATTTTTCATTTCGATTTTTTTTTATTTATTTTATTTTTAAATAAAATAGATTTTAATCCAACTTTTCCTTTGTAAACTTAAATACATTTTTGTAATTTATTTGCGATTGGATTAGACATAAGAACAGAAATTAAATATTATTATTATAAATTAACGAAAATTAAGAAACTTTTACGTCTGTTCTTAGAGCGTATGTCATTGTCATTATCTACTTAAGGGAGTGCTTTGTTTTCCAAAGAAGACTTGATAAAAACAGTTGCAAATTATTATGCATCATGGCTGTCCATGGCGCACTTGTCATAAGTAAATAAATTATCCAGTATTTTGCTTAATAATATTTAATTTCTGTTCTTATGTCTAATCCAATCGCAAATAAATTAGTACCGTTAGATTCGTCAAAGAATGTTTTTTTCGAAAAGTAGTTGTCAAAAAGGGGTCGCCATTTGAAAATTAATAGTTAGAAATGGAAACGTCATTTTGTTAACTTGTCTTATTCCTATCTTTCATACTAGTAACTAAAACTTTGCGATTGTATTTTTTTGACATCACCTAAGGCCCTTAGATTAGTTTGCTTCCGATCATGGCCACCTAGATGCAATTTTAAAAGTGGCTCTAAAAAAATGAAGTAGACGTAAAAAGTTTTTAAAATGTCACATTCTGTTCTAGAATTGTCTCAGAAATCCAAAAATGTTAAAATATACAGGGTGTTCTATTCAAAAATTCAAAACCGGGACCATTTCCGGTGAAACCGGAAGTGGCCGGAAAGTGGAAAATATGCGAAAACTCTCCCCTTCACATACCATTTACCTGTACCAATTCTCATTTTGATACACATAATACTCTAGAAATTATGACTTGTCTAATAGATTCGTTGAAACCCGGTATGTTTAACTTCTTGTATTTTTGATGATGGGTATTTGGTAAGTATTTAAATTAGAACTTAGAATTTTTTGAGAGAAAAAGGCTACGTTTTATTCTGAATGTGCCTAAAACGGTTTCTATGCCAAAATTAAAAATAATAAAAATACAGTTGTGATTTGTGCTAAATATGTGAAAATTGTCTATATTTTCTAATGTCTATGCATTATAAGAAATAAAATAATATTATAAAAACTTTTTATTTTAAGTTTATTACCGAAATAATATTCTATGCCATAAATACTTAGTAATAAAATAAACCTCCTTCCGACGCCTATGACAAGGATTAAAATTCTTTTTAACACTTCACACATCCAAATATTTATTGTTATCCAACCCAAATAGTCCATTATTATAAACCGGTATTTTTGATTACAAAATTTCTAACCCATTCCTATGAAAAATATATTTGTTTAAAAGATTTTGCCAAAGACACCGGTCTAAGGAACACAAGTATTTTGCAAAGAAAAAAAAGGGTAAAAAATGATTTATTACTCTCTCTAGTTCTTGAATAAACTATAGTATAAGAGGGAAAATCGGGTCTATTTTCCTGAACTCAAAGCTCTTGGGGGGGGGGGCGATATATATATATATATATATATATATATATATATATATATATATATATATATATATATATATAAAACGAATCTTCAAGAATACTCTCAGCAGCAGAAGAACAACTATTAAGCAAGGGGCTTAATTTCGCAGTAACACCTAAAATCTTAAATGAATTCCAATTTATTCAAAATATGGCCGGAATCTTTTTAGAGTACGATATTTTTTGAAAAACATCAGGAAATGTATACAAATGGCCACTTTGAAAATGTTTTCTTCTTTTTTAACATATTTATTTTGTCGGAGAAAATAACTTATCATATTATACTGCAATATGCTGACTTACTTAGCTGCGGAAAAGTTCTAATGCATTTTTTTGAGCTCCGAGCAATTACCAAAATTTTCTTAAAAAAAAGATATCGCCTTCTGGCTTCTTTACAAAACAATGAGTGATTATGCAATTTATTATTTTTTACAGACCTCCATTTAAAATTACAAGGAGAAAACCACCTTTTGCCTAATTTATACACTCATATCAAGTCGTTTCGACAAAAAATTCTTTTGTTTCAATCTCGATTGATCAAAAGATGTTTAACGTATTTTAATACATGTCAAACATGAAGCTTTGGGTACTATGAAAATAAATTCCGAGTTTCGTTTATTAGATTTTGATGCAGTTACAAACGATATCAAGATTTTTCAAAATCTTTTTTACTCCGATATAGAAATCGTTACCCGAGACCTTCAAATGGAAATGATTGCTTTGCAATGTAACGATATTTTGAAAGAAAAATATTTAGTCATTATTGCTAGAATTTTATAATAATCTTCTATGCACATTGGTGGACCAGTTGCATAAATTTGTTTGTGGTTTTTTGCCGCTTTCGACACTACTTATCTGTATGAAAAAACAATCTGCAACATTCATTCATTTTAGCCTAGTTTTCATCCTTCCAAAACTGGATATAGGCCGCCCCTATTTGTTTCCAAATCTCTCTATTCTGGGCTCTTCTTTGCCACATCAAGCCGGCATGTCTGACTATGTCATCCTTCCATCTCATCTGTGGCCTGCCTCTGGATCTTTTCCCTTCATATGGGACCAATTGTGGCACGAGCTGTGTGACATGTTGCGCCGTCTTGTTGAAACCACAGCTCCTGCACATCATGGTTGTTCAATTGATGAACGAAAAAGTCAGTAATCATGGCTCTATAGCGGTCACCATTAACTGTAACGTTCTGACCAGCATCGTTTTTAAAGAAGTACGGACCAACGATTCCACCAGCCCATAAAGCACACCAAACAGTCAGTTTTTCTGGATGTAACGGTGTCTCAACATACACTTGAGGATTATCATCACTCCAAATACGGCAGTTTTGTTTATTGACGTATCCATTAAAACAAAAGTGAGCTTCATCGCTAAACAAAATTCGCTTATGAAAATCCAATTCCGATGGCGGATAGACTGATTCGGGTCTTCCTCTACGCTACGCTCTACAGCAGCAATGACTTCTTCTGTACGCACTGTACGACGTCTCTGTGGATGCATATTATCATTTAGAGTAAACGTGGTGCGAAAACGTTCCATAGTTAATCGAATTAATTGCTCTGATGGACGATTATGTTGACCGTAAAATGGACGTAGTGCGCGATACGTATTTCGAACAGAACCATGATGTTCAAAATAAATTTGCACAATTTGGAAGCGTTGTTCAGGAGTCAATCTATTCATGTTGAAATGCCAAACCAAACTAAACATAAATCACTTGACAGCTGGCAAAATGGCCGCCAGTTAAAAAAGTGTTGCCAACTTAAAGTTCTATACCTCTATAAAAAAACATCCTTTATAAGGGAATTTTCTGATTTTTCAAAACATAGGAGAGTTTTCCGAACGCCATCCATCCCAATTGAGTTCTTCGTATTATTTCGGCTGCCTGGTTGTCCTTACTCGCTCTTATGGCCTAGCCTGCAATATAAAATATACAAAAAATATTTAAAAATCTAAATTAATTTATGAGTATTTGAAGCCACTACTGATAATTTCCACTAGTAAACTTGATCCACCACAGCAAGCAATTGTCTGTGGAAAGTTACAGCTACATAATTCTCATTAATCATAAGTATGTCTAATTTCATTAGGTGAATTATCAGTATATGTCACTTATTGTAAGTTTTAAGAATAAATCTTCAGTTTCATTACGTATGTCAGTTGTTGTGATTTGTCATTGTTAAATAAAAACATTTGATTATTATTTCGAATGATGAAGATGATGTTTAACATTTCTTTTGACATTATTATGACTTGCATTTTATAATCGAAATCAAAGGTCATGTAGAAAAACTAGCTTCCAAGATATGTTTAAAAACATATCATTAAAATGAGCAGACTTTTCTGTGTTATAACATTTTAAATCTTTAGTATACTTAACAAACTGCTTTGTTTCAGTTTTATCTTAACAGATTATAGACAGACAAATAATAAAATTAATTGTATCATTTATAAAACAGTACTGATTAGCATTAGTCGTCTATTGTTATACGCATGTTATTCTTTATGACCCATATTCTTTTTACAGGGTCAAATTTGTTTCAAAAATTATCTATATTACTTAACAATTTCTACCATTCCAATTATTCTGCCTAGAATATAATGGGTGACAAAAAAATATTTTTATATCAGATTTTTTTTTAATAATTTATCTCATTCTTTATAGTTTCAATTAGTTTTTCAAATGATGTCTAATAATAATGACACATACATGCATGAAAACTGTTTAAAATAAAATGGAGAATGGAGGAGAAATTTGAGTAAGTTGAGATGAAGAAGTCGTGGCTCATAAAAATACATTCTAACAAAAAACTTATATTTCATACGTTGCTGGAAAACCATAATAGATCCTCATTGTGTGTTATGATTTTTATGGAATAGCTCATCAGATTTTATCATTTTACAAATGCGACAGCTTTAGCGGTGCCTTTGTAGTTGTCCAATTGTTGTGACCTTGCTTGCCTCGCGACCCGCTATGTTACACTTAAAAAAGTGTAAAATTAGAAAGAATACCAGAATAACATTGATAATAATGATTAAAATTAAAAATATATATTGCAAGATAATTTTTTCTCGTGTACAAAACTGAAACAGTGTTAATCATTTCATAAATTTTGTTAATTTGGACCAGCATATCAGTTTTTCGGTTCTTATCACCACTCAAATGGTTACCTTAAGAAATTTAAGTGAATTTAAGAAGATCCATTTTTTTCTCTTGTGCAGTCATGGCAACAACAGGAAATTCCTGCAAAAATATGCACAACATGACGAAACGTATTCAATAAAAGTAGCTTTAGGACAGTAGAAATCTGCACAGGAATTTGCTTTTGGCGGAAACGCATTTTGTCAAATCTTATTAAGACGAAATACACTGTTCTGCATGAAAATCCGCCCCGTTAAACTAATGTATTAAAAAAAAATTAAAATTTTAGTAAGAAATAAAGAAATCTTTCTGCCATATTTAAATAGTTTGTTATATATGTAATTCCGTCGATCAGGGGTCATATTACTAGGACATCCACCGTACAGTCCAGATTTAGCCCCCTGTGACTTTTTCTTGTTCCGAGAGGTAAAAAAGAAACTTCGAGGAAGCACATTTTCTACTCCAGGAGAAGCAGTAAAAGAATTTCTTAAGGAAGTCGAAGAAATTTCGAAAAATGTGTATCGTGAGGCTGTCTCTAAATGGTTTTGCCGCATGAACAAATGTATTGAGCATAACGGAGAATATTTTGAAAGATTATAATTAAACTTTTGTTCTATTTATAGTACTTTTCTTTTATCCAAGAATTTTCAGCATTGCCTTCGTATATACAGGGTGTCCGGAAAATATGTCTACAACGTTTGATGACAGACCCTTGACGTCAAACTAGGTTGATTTAAACCAACTTAGTTATATCCAATACGGCTTCATTTAGGCGGTAGAAGACGTCAAAGTTTTAAGAAAATATTGATTTTTCCCAAAGTGATTTAACACTAAAATATGACGTTTTCTAGTGGTATAGCGACTGGCTATAAAGTTTGCTGTTTAAGTATCCGACAGTAACAAAAACTTTAATACTGATATAACAATAGGCATATTATCTGAAAAATATTGCTTAATATATTTACCGATAAAAAATATATAGTCTAGGCCATAGGTAATGTTGCAATGATGTCTCTGGTGTTAGAGACATATAATCACAATCTAATTTGTGACCACCTAAAATGTACGGATGTTTCGTCCCTATATCGGTGGTGGACTCATCAGTGGGATCCACCAGTATCTTTCCCAGACATCCTTCTTGTACTTTCCACAAACTTGGACCTCTATTTAAGTCCAGTTTTGCCAGAAAGCTGTGGTAAGATGTTAGTTCCACAACAGTAACAATTAGTGCTGTTTTTGACGAAAATTCCGAGATAGATGAGACTTATCAAGGGGTGTTGGGGAGCCAAGAGGGGGAGGCAAAGTTGGCTAAAACAGATTTTTTGAATCTACAAACCAAGGAACGCATTTTGGAAAAAGTTTCAAATAAAAGTTGTAGAAATTTTTAAAATCTTTCGTGCGCTCATTTTCGTCAATTTATTATTGCAAAAATGCCAAAAAACCCTTAAAATCGGCCATTTTTGGCATATCAATTATTTATTGTAAAATTAACTTTTTTTGCACTTTTTTGATATTACTAATAAGCGTTTTTCAAGAAATATCGCTTTATCCAAACAGAAAATGAGAAATACTGTATTTACAGTCATGGACCTTATCGAATATTTTTTGTTTTCACTACTGCTTAAAAATAATTTTAAATTAGCACTATAATATTATGTTTATATATGCTGATAGATCGCTTGTTTTAAAAAATATTGCCGTTTATCATATTAATGACATTCATTATCTCCGGCACATTTTATCATAAAAAAGTCATAATTTAAAAATTAAAGTGAACTAATTTATTTGTGGTGAAATAAGTAAATGAAAGTGATTCGCATTTGTTCTTTCCTGTATTTAAATTAACAATATGTCACCAGTTAACCAATGTAAAGAAGCTGAAGCGGCACAAATTGAAACTTGTATAACGAAGGATATAGAAAAACGTCTTAGGTGAGACTACAACTTTTCTAAAACAGACAGAAAGCTGAAACAAAATTTCTCGATTATGTCACAGCTCGACGTCCTTTGATTTTATAATAACTCCGTCAATACAGTCTCGGAACAACTTCCATAATTTATTTGCAGTTAGGGCTGTAAATAAAAATATTAAATTTTTGATATATCGATATATTTAAATATTTAATATCGGACTTTCAGTATATCAAAAAAAAAATCATGTCGGCTCTATTTAAAAAAATGTCAGTCTAAAAATGTGTTATCAATCAAATATATTTATTGAATAAATCAAAATTACAATATTTTGTTGCTTCAAAAGAATACGTAGGCAAATAAAAATTGAAAAAAGATACTATAATTTAAATAATTTACGATAATATAGTTTAACTAATTGTCGAGAAAAATGATTTAATATAAACAATACCGATACCTATATTTTACTATATATATATATATCGTTCTAAAAATAGGCATAAATGTTCATATTTCCAAAAAATAATAAGAAAATCTCGATATATCGATATTTTATCAACTGTCCTGTCTAATCTGCAGTACTTTTTGGTTTTCACGTTCACATTGCGTTTCTCGATCGTGATTTATTCGTACTTTACCAGTTTAAATAGCGGTTTAAATATTTTTAAGAAAAGGAATAGATGGTATGTACCCGATTGTAAGGGAAAGTACTCGAACGGTCTAACGGTACGAACCGGTTAAAATAGTGGAAAGTGATACATCGTGAAAGTTTTGTAATAAAAGCGGAGTTTGTGAGTGTAATCAAACTTTTTTATTTTGGAACTGTAATAAGTAAAGAAGATTTAATCTGGCTGTTATAGGACTGAAAAACGAGTGGGATTTTCCGTTTTTGAGGTTCCGTAGTTGGAGAAGCTCTCATAATTTCGCCATGTCCATCTATCTGTACGCCACATCCTCCTAAGTTCTCTCTACGTTAATTTATTTTCACATTTATGAAAAACGAGGCAATGTGTAGCCAGTTACAAAAAAAAAACAAAGAATATTGCTCTCGGTCCGATACAGCTCCACTGACGAGACCATGGGTGTACGAAACGCGTATGGAGAGAGGACCAGAGTGGTATTTGCAGGAAATAAACTGTTTGTATATAATCTTCCCTTTTCTCTGCCTGGAAGTAGAATACATATATATAACAACTATTTAAATACGGCAGATAGATTTCTACTTCGGTGATTCATAGATGTCGTTGGACTGGCGATGTTTTTCAGTCTCGACATCCAGGTCGGTAGGTGGCAGGTTCGCAATATCCTACCGACATACCTTAGAATTTATATTTCATATATCAATTATTTGCTATGAATGTTGGTCTCGACCCGATACAGCTCCACTGACGAGACCATGAGGTGATCGAGACGCAGTATGGAGAGAGGACCAGAGTGGCATTTGCAGGAAATAAACTGTTTGTATATATTCTTTCCTTTTCTGAAAGGTATATATATATATATATATATATATATATATATATATATATATATATATATATATATATATATATATATATATATATATATATATATATACATACATATACATATACATATATATACATATACATATACATATACATATACATATACATATACATATACATATATATATATATATATATATATATATATATATATATATATATATATATATATATATATATATATATATATATATATATATAACAACAAATAGAAACCGTTAAGCCTATTCCAAACGATACAATTGTTTATTGTCAAAACTGCTATGAATAAACTACACCGTTTTATACGGTCCAGCAATGTCTGGAACTCCAACAAGCACCTTTTCTTTTTTTTTTTAAATGCGTGGACTACACAGATTTATTTATTGTTGCAAATTACACAGAATTTTTCCATTGTTCATAATTTATTTAACAAGGCACTAAAAATCGATTAAAATCAAAATAAAATCACGAGAGAAAGAAAATAAAGAAGTACCAATTGTCACAAATTACTAGTCCAGTCATCTTAGGATTTCACTTCGGAATCTAACGGAATAAGCTGAATTTTTGCACAAACCTTTATTTTGGTATTATAAACAATGTCTCAAAAGTCACAATTGATCACGGGTAAGGGCGCTTAGATATTCAAGTTCAAAGGTCGCAAAAATCAGTTTTTCGGGAATATCTCGTTTTCTCTGCCTCCAATCGTATTTGTGTTTATTATAAAACTTGTAGAGGTCTAAATTCTCTACAAATTTTGTCTTAGACCTTTTTTCGTACCATGAACCCTTCATGAGATAGAAGGCGCTGAAAATGGAGCGCTCAGTCATACGTACCTTAGTGCACGGTCAACTGTGAATGTCAATCGATTATGAAGTTTTTTTACTTAATTATTCATTAAATATCACTTAACTAACTATTTAATATTTTATATTTATAAACATTTCTTACAAATCAAGTTGTCATTTAATATTGCTTACCTTTTCCATACATATAATGACATAATACAGTAAATCATCATAAATATATTTAAAGCTTATTATCAATCTTATATATCGTATAATTTAATCTTATTCTGATTAAGGATAATTGCATTTGTAGTAGGGAAAAAAAGTATATTTGCTTTTAATGTTTTTTTATTTATACACATTTTATTATTATTAATCTTCATCTTCTTCTTCGTCATTTTCTTCTTCCGGTAGGCTAGCGACTTCAGACTCATCCTTATGCTCACTTTCTTGGTTCTCCATTACTACGTGGCTTATAGAGGCGCATTTCGTTTTTAAATGATCAGTTTTTCCCTTTCTGTATTTCATTATTACTTCTTGTAAGAAATGTAATAATGTTTCCGGTATTTCAGCGTTTACATCATGTAGCATTCTGCTCGGAGGTGGATAAGATTTTGTTTCAACTACAGATAAACGAATATCTTCTCTAATAATCGCCGTAGCAGCTTCTACTACTCGTAACCGTTCTTCTTGTGGAGTACTTTTTTTTATTCTCGTACCAAGCTTTGGATAATAAATTAGCAGTGTGCATCGCGAAAAGATATTATTGCAAACGATTCTACCTTTGTCGTAATTATTATATCAATTAGATATTTTTGTTGGAGCTTTGTGATGATTGCCTTATCATCGAGTACATACTCTGTAGGGACTTTTTTTAAGTTCAGTCAACGTAAATTGCGAATCTTCATGTTCTTCTATATACATTTCTTTCATAGCTTCAGTAACGTTGACGGCTTGGTAAGTCTTTCTAATTGGAGATGGTACTGGCTTTAAAAAATTACTGTAGCAAACCTTGTGATATTTTGCTTCGGCAGCAATCAAGTCATGCTCGTAAGAAACACGATCTTTCACTAATTGTCCTAAAATATCGCTTCGTTCCTCAGCTTTTTTGATGATTTTATCTTTAAACTCGAGAGTACTTACTTTACTAATAATGCGCCTGTACTTCTCAGATTTTCTGGCCTCTGCTGTTTCATCTGCTGCTTCGCCACAAAATAAGCACAGTGTATTGAAATTAAATACATCATTTCTTTTTTTCCGCGGTACATTTGATGACGTTGAAGGCTCAGTCTCTTCAAGGCGTCGTTTCGCTGTTGCAATTGAATTTTTACTAGCGTACGTTTTTCGACACTCACTATAAACGGTCACAGAAATCAAAGTATTCAAATAGTTTATTTTCCCATCATTTCTCTCAATATTTGTCTCTTTTAAAGTCTTTATACTGCGCACAACAGTCACAGGATTACCTTCAGAAAGTAAATTAACACAAATCAGCCATGGTACCTCTAAATATTATACGTCCGTCGTTGTCACGATAAACTTTAAAACTAACGAATGAACTTGGTTAGTAGGTAGTAGTGGATAGCGGGTAGTAGTCCGTTGAGAATGAAACAGGCCCCCTTTATACAAAGAAACATCTGTCTCAAGTTGCTAAAAATATAAAAGGTCGAGTAGTGGGGTGCGTAATCCCAGGTATGTAATCTTAACAGTAGAACCTGGACCATGAAAAATTATTTTTTATCTCCTGCGCCCTCTACCGTATTTGTATGCAAAAGGTAAATATTATTAAATGCCAACTTGATTTATAAGAAATGTTTATAAACATAAAATACTAAATAGTTAGTTAGGTGATATTTAATGAATAATTAAGTAAAAGAACCTCATAATCGATTGAGATTCACGGTTGACCGTGCACTTCATCTTCAGCGCCCTCTATCTCACGAATGGTTAATGGTACGAAAAAAGGTCTGACACAAAATTTGTAGAGAATTTAGTTCTCTACAAGTTTTATAATAAACAGAAATACGATTGGAGGCAGAGAAAACGAGATATTCCCGAAAAACTGATTTTTGCGACTTTTGACCTTGAATATCTAAGCGCCCTTACACGTGATTAATTGTGACTTTTGGGACATTGTTTTTAATACCAAAATAAAGGTTTGTGTAAAAATACAGCTTGTTGCGTTAGATTCCGAAACTGATCCCTTTTTTTGACCAAGATGACTGGACTATACGGCAAAATGACTAGTGAGAAGCAATATTGCCGGATTGTGCAATTAATCTAGACAAACTATAACATTTCGAATTCTAGCTATTTTGTTGGATAAGCATTATAGGTAAAAAGCAAGGAATTTCAGGTAAAATCAATTTTTTGTAGGTCTTGTGACCGTTAAAAAGACATAGTAGAGAGTGACAGGTCATCATCTAACATTTACCATGACCACACGAGAACTATCTTTTAAATGTCGGGAATTTTGTACACTTTTTCTTTTCTGTGCATATCCTTGTTTTAAATTAAAATATCTTTATCTTTAACGCTTATAAATACATAAAACATGTACGAAAAAAAAGACTTTGTGCCTGATAGTAAAAAAAATTTAAACAATTGAAATGTTTCTTTACTTAGATTATTATTCGAGACAATAATTTTTTACACGTCACAAAAATATCCGATATTGGAAAACATAATTGCAATTTCTTGTTTCTCTGTCGAAACACATTATCTTTAACAGCCGAAAATAAAATTAAAATAATTATTTTAAATCGCCCTGAGTATAGTTGCAGATTAGTTTTATTACTGCAATGTAATTCACTTTATTATATTTAATCCTACTATTACCATTTTCGTGATTTGCTTGAATTTGTATAAACTTGAAAATATTGTAAGATAATAATTTATTATTTGGAATAAAAGGAAATGTAAAAAAAGATTCACAGCGTTGGAAGTAAACAAGTAAGGTATTAAATTTGTGTATGTATTTTTTGAGTTCTTGATTTTGAGTTCTAATTTGCTAAATATAATGTTTTTTAGGTGCAACACATGGCTTTATCACTGAAAATCCAATGGTGATCTACGAGTGTAGGAAAAGAAAAGAATTTGGTTAAATTTTTGCACTTTCACAATTTTGGAAGATGGCGGTAACTCAACCTGCTTTTGGAATATGGGATTACGTAATAATCGTAATTGTTCTATTAATTTCATCTTGTATAGGAATTTATTATCGATTTACTGGTGGAAAACAAAAGACTATGCAGGTAAGTTATTGATAATATATACAGTGTCTCACATATATTTATACAATATATTCAAATAAAAAAATGAATTCAATGTCAAAGTTTTAAGAAAGAAATTAAGATATGAAAAAAGAACGAAAGCTTCCACGGCTTTGGTCAAGTTGAAAATTATGGTTCTTGGGTTTAGACCGTGTCAAATTGAAATTATTATTCGACGTTTCGCCTACGATTGCACGAGGCATTTTCAGGGATCTTTACTCCACGAGATTAGAACACTGAATGACTATCGAGTAGTAAGAGCCCGGTATTTATACCCGACTGGTGCTCACCGAATCGTGATCCAGCGTTACAATCGATTTCCACGTGTGATGTAGATTGTAACCTACATCTATATTAATATTATTTAGATATTTACAAATTTTAATTGATTCTCTAATTTTACGTTTAAAGAAACCAGACACTGATGCTGGTGCCTTAGTTTCTTTTACATTAAAAGTATGATCCGAGCAATGCTGGCGTTCAGCTACTGCAGATTGTACAATTTGTTCCTTTTTTATACATCTTTCATGTTCCTATAGACCGTCCTGTTTCACCCACATACACTTTACCACAAGAGCAAGGTATCTTGTAAACACCTTCTGTTTGAAATGGAATTGCGTCCTTTGGTGACTTCAAACATTGTCCAATTTTCTTACATGTGTTGAAAATTGTCCAAATGTTTGATTTTCGGAGCAATCTGGCAATCTTGTCGGTGGCTCCATGTATGTAAGATAAGACAACACTGTGCATCGGAGGTTCATTTATGACATTTTCTTTAAGAGTTGAGTTTTTATATTTATTAATAGAACGTCTTATATCTTCAGCGCAATATCCGTTGCTTCTCAGAGCATTAGTCAGTTTTTCTGATTTCGGTGATTGTTCGTCACATATTGAAAGTGCTCTATGTACCAAAGAGTTTATGATGGGTTGTTTTTTAGAAGGATGATGGTGTGACATTGCATTGAGATATCGATTTGTATGTGTTGGTTTTCTGTAAACAGAATGTCCTAATTTGCCATTCCATTTCCTTTGAACTAGTACGTCAAGAAAGGAAAGGGCACCATTTGATTCAGTTTCCATGGTGAATTTTATGCTAGGATGTTTTTGATTTAGATGATCCAGGAAATTATGGAGGTTATCTGCGCCGTGCGGGCAAACTACGAACGTATCATCTACATATCTGCATCAAAATTGAGGTTTTAGAGGAGCAGAATACAAGACGTTTTCTTTGAAAGCTTCCATGAAGATGTTATCAACCCCAGGGTAGCTATTCTCGTTCTTGAGAGAACGATCACTTGATGGAAAGTGGGCGTGGTTCTCACGAAAAAGTATGAAACCGTATTCCGGGTAGCTTTTCTCGGTCTCGAGAGCACGATCATCTTGATGGAAAGTGACCATGGTTCTCACGAAAAAGTAAGAAACTGTATTCTGAATACGTTTTCGTACTTTTTCGTGAGAACCACGCCCACTTTCCATCAAGATGATCGTTCTCTCAAGAACGAGAATAGGTACCCAGGTGATAGCGGAGATCCCATGGCCGCTCCCGAGATCTGCTCGTAGAAATTCGTTGCAAAGTAAAATTAGTAGAAATCAGACATGCTTTAATTAATTCTAATATTGTTGTTTCGTAATATGTCATATATTATGGAAACTGAGTCCTATATAGGAATATTTGTGTACAGGGTGAGTCAACGATTGGATGAAGTGGTTTGTGCCTTTTCGGTGAAATTAACAAAGAAACTATGTTTATTGTTTGATACAGTATATTTTTACGCAGATTTTAAAAATATTTAGGACTCTACAGGGTGAGCCAAAAAACTAGGACAGCATTTTGTGACAAATATATTCAAATTTGGAATTTAGCAAGGCCAAGGACAAGTTAACATAATTTTTACCTAATATTTGCAATAAAAGCTACAGGGTGTTGAACACATCGGCTCAAATTTGAACAAGTTTAAATGAATAAATATCTTTTTTTTAAATGGTACACCCTGTATATTTTCATGTTATTTAATAGAGTAATAAAAACCCTAAAAGTTTTGTTCAATATATCCTATACCTATTTATATTAGTTTTTGAGATATTTCAGTTTTTCTTATTTTCCATACTTTTTTACAGAAATAGTCTTCATTATCATAGTAGCCATGGCAAAAACAATGTAAAAGAACATTTTTCTGTGTGTCAAATTTATAACCGCAATCGCTTCTTTTGGTTTTTATGTAGTGTAGTTTGGTTTTTTTTTGCATTCATCTTATATTGTAAAATGAATTTTCCAAAGAATGAGTTAATAGATATGATTTATACAATAGGAGAGGCTCAAAAAAATTGCCTTCTTGCTCAAAGAATTTACAAAATGAAGTATCCTGATCGACGCCAGCCTAATACCCATACTTTTCAAAACTTAATGCAAAGATTTGATTCTTCTGGTACTGTTGATTATCCAAAACATAAAGTGGTCAACAAACCAGTAACTAATGAAGAAAAAGAACTACAAGTATTGTTAAATGTTCAGGAAAATCCTTATATTGGTAGCCGTCAGTTAGCAGCATTATGTGAAACATCACAATCCACCGCTAATCGTACTACCAAGAAATATAGGTATCATCCATATCACATGGAATTACACCAAGAATTGCATGGACAGGATTTTGAAAGTCGTGTAAACTTTTGTCGTACAATAAATGCGGAGATTCAATTAAATCCAAATTTATTATGCAAGGTAATGTTTAGTGATGAAGCTACTTTTAGAAGTAACGGTGCCGTAAATAGATGCAACATGCATTATTATGCCACAGAAAACCCATTTTGGATTAGAGAGGTGCAACATCAAAACCACTGGTCATTAAATGTTTGGTGTGGTATTCATCATAATCGAATTATTGGACCCCACTTTTTTAATGAACCACTAAATGGCCATAGTTACCTGAACTTTCTACAAGAAGAACTACCCCAACTACTTCAAGGTCTCGATAGGGATGAGCTCGACAGTATGTGGTTCCAGCCCGATGGTGCGCCTCCGCATTACCATCGTGAAGTTCGTGCGTTTTTGGACCAACGATATCCGCAAAAATGGATTGGACGTGGGGGTTTCATTGAGTGGCCACCAAGGTCTTGCGACATCACCCCATTAGATTTCTTCCTATGGGGTTATATTAAAAATAAGGTGTACGTTAATCCACCAACAACAGTGGAAGATATGCGAAACAGGATTAGGGATACCTGTAGAACAATAACGCCACTAATTTTGTCCAGGGTCCGAGAAAATCTGCAAAAAAGACTAAATTTGTGCATTGCACAAGAGGGTCGTTTATTCTAACACTTATTAAAAAGAAATAATTAATCTCAGTATTTAATAGGTAATTTTTTTGTTTCAATTTAGTATAAAAGTAAATATGTATTTGCCTTGTCGTTATTGTTGTGTTAATTTTTTCACATTATGTTTAATTAAACTATTGCCGTTGTAATATAACGAATAGTGTATTTCATCATATTTAACCACATTCTGTTTGTTTCTGTAGTTTCTTTTTATTATTTTACATGGCTACTATGATAATGAAGACTATTTCTGTAAAAAAGTATGGAAAATAAGAAAAACTGAAATATCTCAAAAACTATTATAAATAGGTATAGGATATATTGAACAAAACTTTTAGGGTTTTTATTACTCTATTAAATAACATGAAAATATACAGGGTGTACCATTTAAAAAAAAAGATATTTATTCATTTAAACTTGTTCAAATTTGAGCCGATGTGTTCAACACCCTGTAGCTTTTATTGCAAATATTAGGTAAAAATTATGTTAACTTGTCCTTGGCCTTGCTAAATTCCAAATTTGAATACATTTGTCACAAAATTGAAAACGTTATTTAGGATTGAATTGATGCTTGAAAATGTGACTTTTTTTCTTTAAACTTAATTATCTCAGAAACTATAAAGTTTTGTTATAGTAAACCCTTAATAAAAAAGATTTAAAATTATAAGCTAAATCGAAAATACGATTCGTATATAGGGTGTTCTATTTAAAAAAATACAACTTTATGCTGTCCTAGTTTTTTGGCTCACCCTGTAGAGTCCTAAATATTTTTAAAATCTGCGTAAAAATAAACTGTATCAAACAATAAATATAGTTTCTTTGTAAATTTCACCGAAAAGGCACAAACTTACTTCATCCAATCGTTGACTCACCCTGTACAGTGATTCTACATCAAACCTGACCAATATGTCTCCGGGCTCTAATTGGATGGTTTTTAATCTTTGGAGAAAGTGTTCAGAGTTTTTAACAAAGGACTCGGTTTTTCCTATAAAGGGATGTAACAGTTTGGCCAAATATTTACCTATTTTGTTGGTTGCTGAGTCTATTGCGCTGGCGATTGGACGTAGAGGTACATTTTCTTTATGTATTTTAGGCAGCCCGTAGAGGCGTGGAATCTTGGAGCTGCTTGGTTTAACGGTTTTCTTTTCTTCTGGAGTGAGGCTGGAAGCGTTAAATAGAGATGTAAGGTTTCTTTCGATTTTGTTTGTTGGATCCGTCCGAATAACTTTATAAGTATTGTCGTCCAAGAGCTGGTTTATTATTTCAGTATATTTGTCCTTATCCATAACAACAGTTGCATTTCGTTTATCAGCTGGGAGAACTAAGATGGCGTTGTTTTCGTTCAGTTTTTTAATAGCCTAACTTTCCGCTAATGTATATTTCATTTAGGTGGCTGTGAGTGTTTTATGATCTTTGCTGTTTCGTATAGAATCATGTCTGCATGATCTGGAGATAATTTTCTAATGGAAGCTTCGACAATAGAAATTATTTCTTCCACTGGTATGCGCCTTGAAGTAATGGCGAAGTTCTGTCCTTTGGATAAGATAGTTTTCTCTGCTTCGGTAAGTTGTACACTTGACAATTTGACAACTGTGTTTGTTGGTGCGCTTACTGGATTATTGTTGCTCAAAAGTCCTTCGAATTTTCTTTTTTGCTTTATAGTGACTTGTTGACGAATTCTTTCTGCTTGGTCATAGGTGATTTTATCCAGCGTTGCAAATTTGTCTTGTTCTATTAGAGATGATAAGCTTAGATGTCAAAATCACAGATTACACTTCCTCAACATCGAAATAATTTTATAGACCTTTAAAAATGGTTTATAAAGGTAGTCCCTTTCTTTTCTGGACGAGGAAAATTCATTAGTCAAGATGGCGGATCCAACATGGCACGCAAAAAGGCTTAAAATCCCTTTGTTAAAGTTGCCCATCCAGTATCTAAGATGGTTCATTCCTTATTGCTGCAACAATACTGAAAATTTTTGTCTGTCGTCAGAATCATATATCAGATCCTTAGCAGACGAACTAGAAAATCGACTCGCCTTATCGAGCTTATACTCTGTTATGCAAATTTTTAAATTGTGAATGAATACTTTCATCAAATTCATTCCAATTATCCAGGTTATTATTGAATTAATCGACAGACTAATGACTAGCATTAGACTGTTTTTTGCAGGTAACACTTCTTTTCCATAATATTGTAGTTTTTTTAAAACTAATTCTAACCTTTACCGACGCAGGATCAATATTGGAAGTGTTTCTTCACTTATGTGAATACATTTTTATATCTGAAGTAGCCATTATGGGGTTTTGTATAGAATAAATAGGAAATGAATTCTAATCGATCGAAACCAGCCAGAAAGGTGTGAAAACGGCACACACGCACATAGAGGAAACGAATCTCCTTTGAAAACTCTCTTTGAAGTGATTTTGGGGGTGCAGACTGGTTTTAAGCGGTTTTGGGCGCCGTTTGGATCTTTTCAAAAAGTCGTTCGGAATATAAAAGTTTACTTCCTAATAAACATTTTGATAGCCCTTATATGTAATTCTATTGCGTCAATTTTTGAATTCGGGGTGGGCCCAGTTGACTTGGAACACTGATTACTAGCATATCCATTACTTACATCGCTTCTTTACTTTTTATTTTTGCAGGAATATTTATTAGCTGATAAGAATATGTCCATTACTCCAGTAGCCTTTTCACTTATGGCATCTTTTATGTCAGCCGTAACTTTATTGGGTGTTTCGAGTGAAAACTATACATATGGATTTCAATTTATTATCATTAATATTTCCTATGGTATATGTACTCCCATTGCTGCCTACCTGTACCTGCCAATATTTTTTAAGCTCCAAGCCACAAGTGCTTATGAGGTAAGTGATTTACTTTTGAATAATATTTAGTACTGAAAGAACTCGTCGATTTCACAGACAAATGACGTAAAAATGACATAGAACATGTGATAAATACACAAAAAAGTTGTTTTTTCCTACACTTTAACCTTTTTTGCTATCTATTGTTTTAAAGTGGAATAATTTTATATGAAATGACGAAGTAAATTTAAAGTCCAGTTCTGAACTTTATACCAACGTTATACCAAGTTATATAAACCAGAACAACTCAGGCCTGTCACTAATGTCATATTTAAGTTTATTCAGACACTTTGACTATACCTCATATGAAATGGAAGCATGTACACAATTCGTTTTAATCGAAACAGAAAAATCATTCTCTTATTAAACAATTTTATAACTTTCTTGATGATACTAACGTGTAAGGAAGGCGATAAGAGCATCACCAACAATTATAGAGGTATCAATCTGCCTAGCACAGCTTTAAAAATAACAGGAAAATTTATCTTTAACAAAACATGCCCACTATGAAATCTCGCAGATAAGCAACAAAGGTTTAAGTCCAGGTGATTATGTGAGTTTTTTTCTGAAAAAAGAGAAGAAAAAATCGCACCGTTTCCCTATTTCATAGATATCTAAAAGGTTTTTGATGAAATCCAATGGCAAGATATCAAGACGTTACCTTTCTGATAGATAGACACCAATGAATCCATTGAGAACATCTACAGCAACAATATCAAAATCTAAGCAAAAGTAAATAAGGAACAAAATGGAATAAGTAAAACTTATTGAGTTAATAACTATTTAATATCACTGTAGATGAAAATATACTTAAAAACGATGAAAATAAACAAGGGTTGTAAGAGAATATTAGTGTCCTATGCTATACGGACGTTGCCATTCTTCTTGCATAAGGCGAATATAGGTTACATCCACTAAATAACTTCAATTTACCACCAAAACAATCAAATATGATTATTTCCATACAGCGGGGTAAGACCAGAAATATTTAAAATCAAACGCATCAGAGGAACCAACGAAATTTATTGATTTATATTTATTTTTATATATCAAAGCCCAACAACAATAATTGATAGGGCCGTAATAAAATATAACATAAAAAAAACATACTTATACAAAATAATAGAAATAGTATCACATTATCATGTAATAAAAAATAACATTAAAAAAAACATATTTATTACAAAATAACAGAAATAATATTACAATAGCAGTCCCATACCTATAATAATACTGAACAGGAACGTAAAAACTGGATATAAGTCATACTCAGATCACATGACTGCGATACCATATTAAACACAGAACACATTCGATATATTGGCGACGTACAATATACATTATTTAATCCTAGATATCCTTAAATGAAAGTATACACCATGTCTGCTCGGCAATCCTGGCACATTAAAATTTAGTTCGCCCAAAAGCTAAGGACAAACAATCTGACCGTTGACTAGCATGTTTAAAAATAAAACTGAATGTAAGTTACGTCTTGTTTCAAGACTTTGTAAACTAAATTTATCCAGCAACAGTTGATTGTCTATCCCGACCGGTGGGTACACTCCCTCAGTTCTCAACCACAAATACTTCATAAACTTTTACTGAACGTTCTCCATTGACAAAACATATTTATTAGAAATTGGAGCCCAAACAAGTGAACAGTATTCAAATTTACTTCTTACTAATACCATAAACAATAATTATTAAATGATCTACAGTTTTTAATAATTAAACTCAACATCTGATTAGCTTGAGACACTATTCTGCCATAATGAAGGTTAAAGTTAAGTTTAGAATCCAATACAATACCCAAATCCTTAGCTGCATTAACTCTTTCAAGTAGGTTATTATTTATTTGATAACCATATAAAATTGGAGATATTTTACAAGTTATAGACATTACTGAACACTTGCTCACATTCAAGAACAATTGATTACTCACACGTTACCTCTGGACTGCACTAACACTATTTTGCAATCTATCACAATCCTCCTTCGACTGAACTTGGACGTGCATTTTTAAACCATCAGCAAACAGCAGAAATTCAACATCAATTGATTCAGCGATATCGTTTATAAATATTAAAAACAAAATAGGCCCCAAATTTGAGCCCTGAAGTACCCCTGACGAAGCCGCAAAACACTGAGATTGAAAGCTATTATATTGAAGATACTGAGACCTATTAAATAAATATGATTTAAAAAACCGTACAAATTGATCAGTAAAACCAAACTTCGCAAGCTTTGCCAGAATCAAATTATCGCTCATCTTGTCGAAGGCCTTTGAGAAGTCGGTAAACACCACATAAACCTGACTGCCTGCATCCACAGCACTCGCAGTAAACTGCAGAAAAGACGCCAGATAAGCGGATGTTGACGCACCCCACAAAAATCCATGCTGTTTTGTAGACATCAAATGCTCGACTTTGATAATAAAGTTATACAGTAGCAACTCAAAGATCCTTGAAAAACCATATATTGGGGAGACAGGTCTGTAATTTTCCACTTCATTCCAATTTTTGCTGTTACGTACGGAACATATTTTAGTTACCTTCCATTTCTCGGGATACACCAGCTGCTTAAGAGAGGCATTAAAATTTTACATAGAGGAGCAGCCAAAATACTTGTGGTGTCTAAGAAAACTTGGAACAAAATCTGGCCCACTAGACATTTTAGGTTTAAGCCCTTTCGTAATTTTTTTTATATCCTGTTCTGTAAAGACCGGAAATGCAAATGTATTGTTGCCCAAATCCCCCAGACTAACCTCTTCAGTAAACGATACTTTATCCCCCTTAAAATACTCGGCTAATACTTTGACAATATCATTAGGGTGATCGAAAGTTTTACCCTGATAAGACTCTATCGGGAATAGCGCAGGATTTTTTTTTTCTGCTGAACATACCTCCAAAATGATTTAGGTTCATTTCCAATGCAAATCTAACGCAAGATAACTGGGAAAACATCCTCTGACCACATACCCAGTGGACAACATTAACAAATGGTTATTAAAGAAAGAACAAAAGTAGAATGCTGAGGAACTCACTAGTGTGAGTAGCGAGAGACAGATCATCAATAAAACGACGCATATTTGAACGAATTTAGGCATTACTAAAATAAATAAGCTCATATTTAAAGGATAAAACTGATGATGAGAAACATTATTACGAATATTTCTATGGTTAGGTTGAAACTAATAGATTTGCTCTCTAATTTTCCAATAATATTATTTCAATATTTTTACTATTTTAGTACTTGGAACTCAGATTTGGAAAAGTTGCTCGATTAGCGGCCTCTTTATCATATACACTACAAATGACTTTGTATATGGGTGTGGTGGTATATGCGCCAGCTTTGGCTTTAGAAGCTTTAACTGGAATAAGTAAACTTGCCGCTATTTTATCGATAGGTGAGTATTTAGGATTTAAAAATTTATAAAGTTCAGAAATAAACAAACTAAAAGAAAAATAGCTAATAGCGAAAGATTAATAATGTTAGCATATTTAACATAAATACTGCTGTGCGAATTGTCACCGGCACCATCGACTTATCGCTCAAAGCGCTGGACTCGCTAAGGCCAGTTCTGATTATAACTAGATGAATACGAATCTAGTATGTCAGTGACAAATTAGAACTGTTCGATGTTTATGCGACGGTACTGGGTCAGTCACTTTGAATTATGGTGTAGTTCATAAACATACACATTTGAAAACACGGTAGGGTTGCTAAAAGTTTCATTTGTAAGAATATTCAACAGTTTTCTCAAATAATTTGAATGTTTTTGTGTCGTATTATATTCGTCATTTTTAATTTTGATACGTAAACGTAGTTAATGTATATAATAATATATAGCGGATTGAGACAAAGAGTAATTAGTGGACTGTATATAGGTTGGTTGCGGAGATGAGAAATTATACAAATAATGAGCAAATACAAAATACGGCGACAGCGTGACACAAATACTAAAATGGCCTACCTTGTAGTCGAAATCACTTCATTAAATTCTTCTTGGTGGCCACCAGAATAATCCCAAGCTTCACCATACAGGAACCAGGAATCGGGGACACTGTCACTGAAGTAGTTTTTGAGGCGAGAGTTAATATGTTTGTGAGACAAAAACTACAACAATTACTGTACTACTATACGACTATGGTACTACTACTATTCTGTCATTTTTTACATTTGTCCAAATGCGCGAGGGCTAGTAAAATGTGTCACGTGTAAACGCGAGTAAAACTGAACTAAAAAATAATGAAACCTAAACATGTATGTTAGTTAGTTAAGTTGTTTTTTTTTCACAAGTTTAATAAGGAATGACTTTCCATCTGCCGCCATATTGTTTTTATCTAACATCTTGAATTTTGCGAAGTTGTGCAGTGAGGTGTGCCCGAGATGGATGCAATCATTCGTGCTACACTACGGTCCCATTTATGCAGCATTTAGTTTTAGTTTGTAATTATTAAAAACTAGTTTTCACGTTTTTCTTATATCTAATTTCTCTTTTCTCCACTATTGTTTTTAATAATTTTATGTGACGGCACCAGATTTTTCTGTTTCTCCACGAGCTATATTCATCTGGTGTTCTTTGATTCTTACTTCAAGGGGTCTCTTTATTTCACCAACGTAGGAGTTGCCACATTCACATGATACACACAGTTCTTGATGTCCCTTTGAGTTGTTGTTTTGACCCTAGGGAGCTGGCTTCTTAGAGAGATATTTGAATTGAAAGCAACGTTGATTTTACATCATTTTTCTATTTTTCTACCTTTTCCGAAATACTCGTAACACAGGGGATGTTCAAAACTGGTTTTTGTTCCTCGTCCGTCGTCGTTTTTGTCCTATTTTCCCGTTATTTCAGAATGTTATGCACTAGCCTTACTGGATATTCGTTGGCTATCAAATCACTTTTAATGTGATCGTTACAATTGCAAAGAGTTAATGCTCTATCTACGAAATTTCTTTTTTGGTGTTACCCAAATAGCACACTTCAATCCACTGGATATCCATCGTTTATCCAAAGCTGGACATACTGGGTATCCATGGGATGTCCAGAATTTGTCCACCAACATCCTATGGATATCCACTAGACTATACGTTTGTCCCACTCATTGACGTCTTTTTGGATTACATATATTGTCCAAGTATGGATCATTTTTGGATATTAATAGGACTAATTTTGGATGTCCATATATTGTACATTTTTTACCCGATTGTGGACATATTATCCGATGGTATTGTGCTTTTTGGATAAATAGGTCATAATCTATGGTTCCCTCTTCTTGACGTTCCGGTAACGTGAATGGTAGATATTTTCAGAATTTGCTTAGGGTCCGAGAGCTTACAGTACCTAATTAATCTACACTTTTGAAGACACAGACCACTCATGTCATCAAAACGTCGATAACAAGTAACCATAGATGGCCCTATTAGTCCCAAAAATTAAACAGATATAAATTACATTAGCGAACCAGGTAACAGGAACTGGATCCACATATTACACTTATTGATTACAATTGTCAAGTTTTTAATACAATACTATATAAGAATATAAAATTTTATAATTAGTCGAATTGCAAGTGCTACAAAATATAGCTTCAATTGATTTAAATTGTTCAAGCTGTAGAAGGATCGCTATGAATAAGTTATCTGGTTCCATAGTAATAGGTACAATTGGGTAATAGAAAATATACCAATTATTTAAATAAAGACTTTTTATTGTTACAATAATTATTTTTTTCTAGATTTATTTCTGTCGTTTAATCTCTTCTGCCATTGTCTAATCTCGTCTTCGGCTGTTTTTTATCGGCCCCCCATTCTTCTACCGCAGCTGAAAATTAATAAGGTTTAACGTTAAATGATGCAGTATTTTATGGTTTTGTAGGAATTTAACTCTCTCTCTCTCTCTCTCTCTCTCTCTCTCTCTATATATATATATATATATATATATATATATATATATATATATATATATATATATATATATATATATATATATATAAAAAACCAAATGCATCGTTATTGCTTAGAGTGCTTAAACCAACAGGCCAGAAAAAAAATTTTAACACACTTTTTGTCTGGATATTATCAGAACAAGAGGATCTAGAGTTCAACGTGTGAAATCTGACACCTAATTTGTTCTTATTATTTACGAGTATGACAAATAAAACAGAGAGATTTTTTTCATCAAATCTTTATATTTAAGTGGTAACTTACCTACAAATAAAGAACATAAGTTCTTTAAAGGGCACTTTACTGTTCCATCATATGTATAATTCTTGGAAAGGCTATCTGTCATTGTTACAATAAAATATCTTTTAATAAATTAATAGGTATAATTTCCTCCAATTTTCGCTAATTATAAAACCTAAAATTATATTACTTTATTGAGATAATTAAACGTTAATTCTACATATGCTAACCTAAGAATATTTTTGACTTTAAGAATCAAAGTAAAAAAAAATATATAAAATAATCCTGTAAATTAAATTTTTTTTTATCAATAGACTCATACACATAAAGAAGCATTACTCGAATAAGTTTCAGCTTTTATTTCAGGAGAAGTGTAATAAACTTACTGCATCTTTGAAGTTTAAATTGTCCTGAAGATCTTATGTGACTTGAGGCAGCTGATTATTTTCTTAAGTAAAAGGATAGTTGAACTCCTGCAGAAAATTCTTTGTAGATACTTGTTGTTTTTTCCCTATTTAAGATTACCTGAATATCCTCTCTAATTTGGTACAAATTGGCTTTCACATAGGAATTTTATTTGGACCAATCTGTGGAAAATTCATCTAAAAAATAATTAAAATAAATTAAATTATAAGTCTAAACCTAGAGTCGAACTGTCAAAACTTTATTATATATTTTTAAACAATTATGCTGCACAAAAATACACATCAATGTAAACTTTTACTAGCGTTTAATCCAAAATAGTCATAAAAAAATTAATATAATTATTCAAATTTGCTATAGCTTTTATTCCATTATAAATTTTGATAACATTTATTAATGCCAGCAATCTTATTAGACTGATTACTCAATAATTACTTTGTCAGAGAGAATTTTCTCTAAAATTTACAATTTTATTATTACACAAATTTACAACTCTATCTGTGCTCCATTTTAACCAACAAGATATAAAATTCATTGGCCTATCAAAATATTTGCACTTATTTGTAGTAATTTCTATTTAAATAAGTGATTGTATGAAAAAGTATAGCTACAAAAGCTATATTTTAACATACGTGTTTTGATACTGAATATTTTGTTCACTTTCAAATTTGTGCGAGTTTGATACTAAATTATCAGCTTTTCGTCGGGCATGTCTGTAGTTTCGTTCGGTAATTTTTGGTATAATTAAAAAAATTAAATTAAAAATAACTATACTTACCTTTAACGGAGGCATCTTCTTCAAATATAAAGCACACTTGATTTTAGCTCAACTAAAACTCCAAAGGTCTTTTTTAGCTCGACGTCAACACAATAATGGGCACAAAATATCTGAAGGGATATTTTGTGATCATGGCGGGCCGGCGGGTTAAGAAATGACAATTCTACAGGCCGATATTGCAGTATCCGATTTTACCGACAAGCCGAAATTTAATTAATGGACGTCTGATGGACTTACACTGGACATCCAGATATGGACGTCCATATAGATTACAGGTCATCACATCTAATGGACATCCATAAAAGGTCCATGGACATACAGGACATTATATGTACCTATTCTGGATATCCAATGGAAATCTTGTGCTATCTGGGTATTGGAGTCGTTGGATAAATAGTTTAGATATTATCCTGTTTGTGTGTAGTTTTTCAACCAAAGCATCTAAGAATGGTAATTTATTTTGTAGCTATTTCCCCATAATGAGTTTAATCGTTGGACTAAGATTGCTGAGATGAGCAAGGAAATTTTGAAGGTCTTCGTCGTTTCCATTCCATATAATGATGGCGTAATCTACCTATCTAAGTCATAATTTTGGTTTCCTATTTGTGGATTTACTTGCAGAGGTCTCGAACCATTCCATGAAAATGTTTGTGACTGCCGGTGAGAGCGAAGATCCCATTAATAGTCCATCATCCTGAATGAAGATTTTTTTCCTTTTCTTGGAAACAGGAATTGGTCAAACAGTATTTCAGCAAGTCCATGATAGCGTGTGATGCGAGAGATGTTCTTTCTGCTAAGGTTTGGTCTTCTTCAAGTTTCTTCCGCATAATCTTATATATATATATGTATACGCTTTCCACGTCAAAGCTAATAAAAAGGTATTCTCGTCGTACTTCGATTTCGCATATAATTTTTACAAAATGTTGCTCATTTTTAGCCCAAGACAATGTATTTCAGGATTGGAAGAAGGAACTTGGCAAGCTCAGAAGTCGAAGAATTTCGGGAAGTCGTGATAAGTCATGTCTTGTTTATGTGTCTTCGGGAGCCCATAAAGATGTGGAGTTTTGGTGTAGTGTGGAGTTAACTTACTCCGGGCCTTCTCAGAAATATACTGTTACGTGATAACTGCTACTTCACATAACACACCTTTTTATCAGCAACTAATGCAAAAGTGTAGCAAAAATAATGATAAAACTTGTATTATTGAACAATGCAAAATTATTAATATAAATAATAATAAAATAAAATGAGATCCGAAACACTCCCCTGATTCACACCAGTTTCTTTTTTGGATTTGTCTTTATTTGTTCCTTGAAGTTAGTTGCTACAGAAACACCAGAGTGGAATTTTATACTGTAATTCAATATAGTAAATGCAAACTCTTGGATGACTATTTGTCTTAACAGTTTTTATCTGAAAAGCTTCCAAGGTAGGACTACTAAATGAGCGGTGTGATTCCATCGCATAACTTAAATGAGATAAAGTTGTCCGGGGTGAGGGCTTATCCGGTCACATCACTTCTATTTTCAGTATCCAATTAAGAGCTCTACTATGTTGATCTTTCGTTGCGATGTCGCTTCCATGTCAGTTGATTGTGAGAAAAATATTAGTGTCGGGAAGTAACCAAAGTGAATGCAAACTTCGCTCCATTATATCCTTTCTGTGTTAGAGGTTGCACAGTTAGAATAAATTGTAATAAAACACAATTCATCCTATTCCTCCACCATCGAGATGGTGGCCCACCTGTACCACCACACCGAGAAGAAAGTCAAAGCTTACCCTCCCCGCCACAGTGATACGGCAGAGATACATGTTTCGTCTCTCACTAGACTCATCAGGGTACCGACATGCACCTGGCCGTGCAAAAGACAGATTTGCATTCACTGTTTCGCATTTTATTTCACTTATATACGGAGTTGCATATAGTTGTACGTTTGCTGAATGTGATTTCAGCACTACAACAGCATAATGTGGATATAACCATAGACATAGTAGAGAATGGACCAGGCTAGTCATTCATGAATATGAAATTTATAAGCGCCAACATGTTTGTAGGCCAGGGGTTAGAGAGGTGTCATAGCTCACAATCTATCATACGCCAGCGGCGTGACAATTTTAAAACGAATAAAAATATCAATTAATATTCTATGATGCTTTTATTTGCAGAATTGAAATAAATATTTTTTCATAAGAAATAGTTAATTACTCTATCAATATGTCGTGATACGGAAGTTGTTGTAGTTGAACATAAGTCAGTATTCAATATACAAATAATCGTAATATTCATATCATTTATCTTTTACGACATTAATTACTTGAAATAACCTTTTTTTATCCAAGACACTAGTTATTATTTAAAACAGAGTACCATGTAAGAATTATCCAAGTCCAAAGTAAAAAATTGCGTAATCTTTTGCCGGATTTTAGTTAAGTGGCTAATTAATGCCCACAATTCTAAAACCGACAAAAACTTTGTTTCTTGAACATTACTGTGATTGAAATTTTTTTTCTAAATTGTATGGACTCGCTGTCTATTTTTATTATTCCTAACAACGTGTCTATGCCGTACAGACACTAGCATATGAAATTTAACGTCAGCCATGAACATCGTAAAAAAGTAGTCTTACCAAAGTTCTAATGTCTCAAATATTGAAGTGCAATACTGAATAAATGTAACGACGTCGCGGTATGCAAATGACTACTTTGACGTTTGGTTAGTATACCAATTATTTGTAAAAATAATAACACTTGTACAAAATTCCTAAAACGAGAAAATGGAGATATTTTTTGTAAGCTAATAAATGAAGCAAATTAAAAATGGAAATATTTAAAAAATATATATTCGACGGTGTATGTGTTCAGGAGAAAATAGAGTATTTACAATTTCATTTTCAAGAAATAACCTGTTAATATTTGTATATAATTTCAATTATGATTTGGAATATATATGATAGACTGTTTCAATTTAGGTATTAATCTGAAAGACGTTACAGTTAAACCTGTTTTACTGAACAGTCCCCAAACTCCAATCATAAGAAATTGGTATATAAAGAAATACAATAAAACAAATTAATAAAAATAACTATTAAATTTGTTTGCCCATTAAGTTTTGGCAGTACTATTGTTGAAAATTTTTAATATCTCGAATCTGTCATATGTTTCTAACGGAAAATATTTATTTTAATATGATTAGTGTATTTCTTGATTTTCAGTTTCTAGTATCCTAAAATATTTATGACAAAATATACCGATAAGGATGGGATAAAAATAAGTATATGCTATTATTAAATATATTACTTGTTGATCATATTACCATTATATATATATATATATATATATATATATATATATATATATATATATATATATATATATATATATATATATAAAATAGAATAACGTACAATAAAATAAACTTTTTTTCTTACTTACTGACTATCTAATTTGTGTAAAGCAAATCTGAGACTATGTAACTATCGGACATCGAATAAAAATTGCAGAAATTGAAGTTTCATTACTGGACTTTTCACACATGACAGTTATTATGCAAGTCATATATTTATTTATAACGTTTATGAGTTTTTTTTTGCAGATTTTGTAATATCTTGGTTAAATGAAAATTTTACACTTTTACAAGTAATAGGGAAAACAAAAATTAAGGAAAAAATTGTAAAAACATAGGAAAAGCGGTACTATTTGGTGTAATATTACAAGGGAAATGTTAATGAAAAATAATAGAAAATGGTGGGCTTCTATTATGTTGGTCTCACTTTAAAACACGAACACCATCAAATTGATAATAGAAATCGTTTGGGCCAAAATGTTCACTACAGATACGAAGTGACTTGGGCAAGATTTTATCTTGTAGTCCTAATATATTAATCCAAAGGTCTCGGCGGTTAGAATCACTGGGAAACCTATAAAAAATCACTGATAACAAAATCTAAAATCCCAAGTTACCCGCCTATGATACCAAACTTAACCTAACCTACCTGTGAAAAGTTAAATTTGGAAATAAATAATCCAATTTTCGGCAAACTTGGCAATGATTGACCATTTTGTCACTAATGAATAATTAGTCACTTACAAAAACCCTTTTGGAATCACAAAAAATTAAAAAACGATCCAAGACACACAACGTCAACCACAAAAATGTCATATGCCAAAATTTTTATGAATGGGTACATTCAACCTTGATCGTACGATAGCGTAAAAGAAATTTGCGAGGTTGCCAGATTTCATAGTTTATCACACTACTTAGAAATCTTCAATTTTCTGGGAGTTACACTGACGCATTATAAAGCATACTATTTTAAAGATATTAGTTTACTATTGTAGCAATAAATTGTTTATAACCATTATATGAAATATATTATCATAATAATATTTTTTTTTATAAAAATTGGGTATTAACAAATTATATTGTTTTCCCTTATTTTTTTCCAAAACAGTTGGCAAATTACTACTGATTGTGACCCATTCGTGGCGTTTTGTTTTTGTAAACATTCCATGTCCAGACGTCCATGAATATAACCACTGCTAATGCACCTCACACGGAGGAATCCGTGAAAGCCGTATAAACATATATATATATATATATATATATATATATATATATATATATATATATATATATATATACATATATATATATATATATATATATATATATATATATATACATATATATATATATATATATATATATATATATATATATATATATATATATATATATATATATACGAAGCGCTTGAGGGGCGGTCGCTCCCCCCTCTGGATTCACCCCTGTCAGCTGCTTCATCGAGAGCAATACTAAAAGAGATAATAAAATGAAAATTAATGTTATTATTATATCTGAAAAATGGTATTTTACATTTTTAGGTATAGTGTGTACTTTTTATTCCACCATTGGAGGAATGAAGGCAGTATTAATGACTGATGTATTTCAGTCCCTTCTTATGTTTGCAGCAGTATTTAGTATTATTGGAAGTGCTGTGATAGAAACGGGTAGTTTTGCTGAAATATGGAGAATAGCCGAACGGGGCAACAGAACTGATCTATTAAAGTGAGTGGTCCTACTTTTTTTACTACTTAAGCCATTAATATTTAAATAATATAAAATTTTTGTATCATTCCAGCTTTTTTAAACTTATTCTTTCTGCCTTGTAGTTTTAATCCAGATCCCACAGTACGGCACTCCTGGTTCTCGTTAATTATTGGTGGTGGAGTAACTTTTCTTTCTCTTTACGCCGTAAATCAGACTCAAGTTCAACGATATCTCACAATTAAAGATCTGAAGAATGCACAGAAAGCTTTATGGTTAAATTGGCCTATCTTAACAATGTTAAGTCTTAGCACATCCTTTTCTGGCTTGTCAATTTACTCAAAGTATTTTAACTGCGATCCAATTAAAGCAGGCTATATTAATATGAATGATCAGGTAAATATATAGATACATACATACATATAGAGTTTTCGCATATTTTCCACTTTCCGGTCACTTCCGGTTTCACCGGAAATGGCCCCGGTTTTGAATTCTTAAATAGAACACCCTGTATATTTTAACATCTTTGGATTCCTGAGACAATTCTAGATCAGAATGTGACGTTTTAAAAACTTTTTACGTCTACTTCATTTTTTTAGAGCCACTTTTAAAATTGCATCTAGGTGGCCATGATCGGACGCAAACTAATCTAACGGCCTTAGGTGATGTCAAAAAAATACAATCGCAAAGTTTTAGTTACTAGTATGAAAGACAGGAATTGGATTAAAAATTTAACAAAAAACTAACAAAATAAACTAATAACTTAGACGACGCACTTAAAATATTTGAAAGCACAGTAGCTGAATTTGTTAAAAAGTTTAGTGTAGTAAATGTTCAAAGTGCATTCCTTCTTTTTCACGACACATTTCAGCTCGTTCAATTGTTTCTCTCGACACGTTTTGTAGCATTTGGGGCGTTATACTTCTAAATGCCCGTAAAATTCTTTCTTCTAATATTTCAAGAGTAGCTGGGGCTGCTCCATGGTAAACCCTTTCTTTAACATATCCCCAGACAAAGAAATCGAGCACAGTCAGATCCGGTGAGCGGGCTGGCCACCGTACCGGACCATTGGTTGCAATAATTCGATTATTAAAATGCTCTATTAAATAATTAAGAACTTCTCTAGTATTGTGAGGCGGTGCTCCATCTTGTTGAAAGTAAATTCGCCGTAAACTGCTAAAGGTATATCATTGAGATGATTTTCGATTTCATTTTGAAGAAAACCTAAGTATCTAACCCCTGTTAACTGACCTTGAAACAATATTGGCCCAATTATTCTGTTTCCAACGATACTAGCCCAGACACTGACGCCAAATCTTTCTTGAAAATTGACCTCTCTCATTTTATGTTGATTTTGTTGGGCCCAGTACCGAGTATTTTGCTTATTGAACATAGCATTATTTGTAAATCGGGATTCGTCGGAAAATAGAATAAAATCGATAAAATTTGGATCTCTATGATTTTGAAGCAGCCAATCACAAAACACTACCCGTCTATCGCCATCCTCAGTATACAAATGTTGATGTAACTGATATTTAAATGCTCGATATCCATGCTTTTTCAGTATTTTTCTTGCTGATTCATAACTTATCTGCAGTTCTTGACTAATTTTTCTTAACGAAACTGTTTTATCAACCTCAACCATAGCAAGTACGTTAATCTCAGTCTCTTCATTTATGATAAACCTCTGTTCCGCCTCTTGATTTCCTATTTGCCTAAAACGAGTCTCGACATACGGAAAATACTGATGGGCTGGATGTTGCCGATTCGGATATCTATGAGCATACAACTCGGCAGCATTCCTTGAATTTCTATGACACTCTTCAAATATTAATAACATATCCACTTTTTCACTTTGAGTATACATTATTTTAACGAAAATTTAAACTAAACTTAACGAAAATTAAGAAACTTTTACGTCTGTTCTTAGAGCGTATGTCACTGTCATTATCTACTTAAGTGAGTGCTTTGTTTTCCAAAGAAGACTTGATAAAAACAGTTGCAAATTATTATGCATCATGGCTATCCATGGCGCACTTGTCATAAGTAAATAAATTATCCAGTATTTTGCTTAATAATATTTAAACTAAACTTAACGAAAATTAAGAAACTTTTACGTCTGTTCTTAGAGCGTATGTCACTGTCATTATCTACTTAAGTGAGTGCTTTGTTTTCCAAAGAAGACTTGATAAAAACAGTTGCAAATTATTATGCATCATGGCTATCCATGGCGCACTTGTCATAAGTAAATAAATTATCCAGTATTTTGCTTAATAATATTTAATTTCTGTTCTTATATCTAATCCAATCGCAAATAAATTAGTACCGTTAGATTCGTCAAAGAATGTTTTTCTCGAAAAGTAGTTGTCAAAAAGAGGTCGCCATTTGAAAATTAATAGTTAGAAATGAAAACGTAATTTTGTCAACTTGTCTTATTCCTGTCTTTCATACTAGTCACTTAAACTTTGCGATTGTATTTTTTTGACATCACCTAAGGCCCTTAGATTAGTTTGCGTCCGATCATGGCCACCTAGATGCAATTTTAAAAGTGGCTCTAAAAAAATGAAGTAGACGTAAAAAGTTTTTAAAATGTCACATTCTGATCTAGAATTGTCTCAGAAATCCAAAGATGTTAAAATATACAGGGTGTTCCATTTGAAAATTCAAAACCGGGGCCATTTCCGGTGAAACCGGAAGTGGCCGGAAAGTGGAAAATATGCGAAAACTCTCCCCTTCACATACCATTTACCTATACCAATTCTCATTTTGATACACATAATACTCTAGAAATTATGACTTGTCTAATAGATTCGTTGACACCCGGTAGGTGTGTGTGTGATGGTATGTCCGTGTGTTTATCATTCATCTGGTTTTAGAATTTTCGCTGACTTGAAATTGAGGTAGGAGATACAGAATGGCTTGAAAAAATATAAGTCATGACTGAAAAGTACAGAAAAGCTTTATAGAAAAGTTTTTTGAGAAAATAATCCTTCAAATTAAAAAAATTATTTAGAACATACAGTGAGGCTCAAAAATAAACGGGTGAATCAATACTACACAAGGTTATTCTAAATTTCATTTAAATTACATTACATTTATGTAAGAATACTTATGAAGTTATAAATTAGTCTAGAACGTAGAATGGGATTTACAGGGTGGTTAAAAAATAACTTCATTTTAAACCATTTAAAAACAAATAAAACACACGTAGATCGTCTATATTTTAATTCTTTTAAAAAACTATAGATTTAAACAACAATAGATTTGTTTGAAGGCTGTTTATGGTCGGTGGGGGAGAGGCTTTTTTTGATGTTTGACAGACATAAACATGTTTACTTATCTTCCTTTCAGTTTAGTTGTTTGTAGTGACTCTTTTCAGTGTTTTTAAGTGTTAGAAATTACTATAAATGGGAAGTTTGCAATTAATATTAACAAAAAGAGGATTTAATTTTTTTTATAAGAGATTACCCCTGTGGATTTAGAAAAAACCGCTCAACTGTAGATCAGATATTCATGATTAGGCAATTAATGGAGAAATGTTGGGAATACAACAAAATATTGCACCAGCTATTTATAGATTTTAAACAAGCATAAGATAGCATCATAAGAGTGGATTTGTGGAATGCCATGCCAGAACTGGGCATATCGAAGAAGCTAATTAACCTCACCAAAACATGTGTAGAGGGATCTACAAGTGCAGTAAGACTTGAAGGAAGATTGTCAACCTTCTTTACAATCAACAGTGGCCTTAAACAAGGCGATGCGCTGTCTCGACTCCTCTTTAACGTCGCCTTGGAGAGCATCGTGCGAAAAACCAACACAAAAACGCTCCTCTTTAGAAATCAAGGTCCACGCATCATATTGGCGTTCGCTGATGATATCGATATTGTAGGTAATACAACTACCAGTGTCAAGGAAGAGTTCTTCAAACTGGAAAATGCCGCAAAGAAAGTTGGCCTACGAATCAACGAAGAAAAAACAAAATATATGGCTACAACAAGAACGGAACGGTGAGACAGATTAGGACCGAACGTGACTATGGACCACTACAATTTTGAAAGGTTCCATCAGTTTAAATATTTGGGAGCTACGATCACCTCTGATAACAACATTATACAACAGATTAACAACAGAATACAAGGAGGTAACCGCTGCTGGTATGGGCTGCAAAAGATAATGAAATCGAAAAATATATCCCGCCGCACGAAAATAAGAATATATCAAGTAGTTATAAGACCAGTAATGACATATGCATGTGAAACATGGACGTTGACAAAACAAAATGAGAATAGACTGAAAATCGCAAAAAGAAGAATGCTTAGAGGGATATACGGACCGGTTAGGGACAACACCACACAGCAATATAGAACGAGAACAAACAAGGAATTGGAGGAACTATACAACCAGCCAGATATAGTGAAAATAATAAAAGCAGAAAGATTAAGATGGGCCGGCCATGTTATGAGACAAGTTCAACGTATCGTCAAGTTGGTATGGGAAGAGAACCCAGAAGGAAAGCGGCCGCTAGGAAGACCAAGGATGAGGTGGAGAGATAACATTGCAGCAGACTTACAAACCCTAAACGTCGAACGCGCGGAGGAACTGATGATGGATCGCAGCAAGTGGAGGCAGATTGTGAAGTCAGCAAAGACCCACCACGGGTTGTAATGCTGGAGAGAGAGAGAGAGAGGATTTAAAAACTTACTTTTATTGGTAAATATTGTTTGATATTGTTTACGTATTGAAAATAACAATAATAATAATTTAGGCAACCATAAATACATACTTCTAAAATTGACGTATCGATTGTCATATGATACTCGTTTAAATAATACAGTTAGAAAAGGATATCATAAAATCGGTATGTGTGTACCAAGAAATAAAATATCTACTGTTTATCGACACTTTTTCAAATATAAATAAAAATATTATTACGTTATTCCGCGTTCAAACAACCGGGCACTAGTTCTGACGTTATGCTAATTCTACAGGGGTATGTTTGAAGGTGTTCCCACATATTTCAACACTAGGTCTGTTGTTGGTCTGTGCACTGATTTTTTTTTCCACAAACGTGGTAGCGCTAGAGTCAGTGTTTGGTTACTTTTTTGATGCACGAATTCTTTAAACAGACCTTGTATTTGTGCTTCTCACTATACATACATATATACGATTATTTTTGTTTTTAGCTTATGCCATATTATGTAATTGATACTATGGGGCATATACCTGGACTTTCAGGGTTATTTGTGGCTGGAATTTTTAGCGCAGCTTTGTCAACCGTATCGGCATCCCTAAATAGTTTAGCTGCAGTCACGATTGAGGATTACTACAAGGTAATGTTAGAAAATTATACTTTTTTTTTACACAGTGTTCGGTAAGTATATGTTAAACGCTCGGCAGTGTACATGGGGCATCAAAATAACTCTGGTGTCTCAAATGAATATTTTTCCTAAGTTGCCCCATAATGGAGATATGAGGCTCAAAAGGGATACCCCGACCCTTTTGAGCTATAGCTTTCGAGTTGACTTGTATATTTTAATACATTTTTGGCATGTTGTATAACCGATGAAGACACACAGACCGTAAACAACCCTTGACATTACCAAGTCAGGAACGGACTCGCCCCTAAACTTATATACCCGAAATTTAGGTAGGTGTCAGAGTTCTCAGCTAAAACTCAATTTTTTAGAAACTTAATTTATTTATTTATTTATTTCATTACAAACTCTACAGAATATATGCAATTATAGAGTAGGGAAAGGACCTATTGCTACTATGACTAAATAATAATCTAGTATTTATATAATTTCTAATAACAATTTCTTCAAAGATCTTATGTTTATGTTAAAAATATCAAAATCATCCCTAAATTGATTATATAATTTACACATATTCATAACAGGTGAATTGCTATAATAATTAGTACGAGCTTTATCTGTATAAAATGTTAACGAGTTCCTTGTCCTATATTTAGGTACATACAGGGTGAATCAACGATTGGATGAAGTAGGTTTGTGCCTTTTCGGAGAAATTAACAAAGAAACTATATTTATTGTTTGATACAGTTTATTTTTACGCAGATTTTAAAAATATTTAGGACTCTACAGGGTGAGCCAAAAAACTAGGACAGCATAAAGTTGCATTTTTTTAAATAGAACACCCTATATACAAATCGTATTTTCGATTTAGCTTATAATTTTAAATCTTTTCTATTAAGGGTTTACTATAACAAAACTTTATAGTTTCTGAGATAATTAAGTTTAAAGAAAAAAAGTCACATTTTCAAGCATCAATTCAATCCTAAATAACGTTTTCAATTTTGTGACAAATATATTCAAATTTGGAATTTAGCAAGGCCAAGGACAAGTTAACATAATTTTTACCTAATATTTGCAATAAAAGCTACAGGGTGTTGAACACATCGGCTCAAATTTGGACAAGTTTAAATGAATAAATATATTTTTTTTTAAATGGTACACCCTGTATATTTTCATGTTATTTAATAGAGTAATAAAAACCCTAAAAGTTTTGTTCAATATATCCTATACCTATTTATAATAGTTTTTGAGATATTTCAGTTTTTCTTATTTTCCATACTTTTTTACAGAAATAGTCTTCATTATCATAGTAGCCATGTAAAATAATAAAAAGAAACTACAGAAACAAACAGAATGTGGTTAAATATGATGAAATACATTATTCGTTATATTACAACGGCAATAGTTTAATTAAACATAATGTGAAAAAATTAACACAACAATAACGACAAGGCAAATACATATTTACTTTTATATTAAATTGAAACAAAAAAATTACCTATTAAATACTGAGATTAATTATTTCTTTTTAATAAGTATTCGAATAAACGACCCTCTTGTGCAATGCACAAATTTAATCCTTTTTGCAGATTTTCTCGGACCCTGGACAAAATTAGTGGCGTTATTGTTCTACAGGTATCCCTAATCCTGTTTCGCATATCTTCCACTGTTGTTGGTGGATCAACATACACCTTATTTTTAATATAACCCCATAGGAAGAAATCTAATGGGGTCATGTCGCAAGACCTTGGTGGTCACTCAATGAAACCCCCACGTCCAATCCATTTTTGCGGATATCGTTGGTCCAAAAACGCACGAACTTCACGATGGTAATGCGGAGTCGCACCATCGTGCTGGAACCACATACTGTCGAGCTCATCCCTATCGAGACCTTGAAGCAGTTGGGGTAGTTCTTCTTGTAGAAAGTTCAGGCAACTATGACCATTTAGTGGTTCATTAAAAAAGTGGGGTCCAATAATTCGATTATGATGAATACCACACCAAACATTTAATGACCAGTGGTTTTGATGTTGCACCTCTCTAATCTAAAATGGGTTTTCTGTGGCATAATAATGCATGTTGTGTCTATTTACGGTACCGTTACTTCTAAAAGTAGCTTCATCACTAAACATTACCTTGCATAATAAATTTGGATTTAATTGAATCTCCGCATTTATTGTACGACAAAAGTTTACACGACTTTCAAAATCCTGTCCATGCAATTCTTGATGTAATTCCATGTGATATGGATGATACCTATATTTCTTGGTAGTACGATTAGCGGTGGATTGTGATGTTTTACATAATGCTGCTAACTGACGGCTACCAATATAAGGATTTTCCTGAACATTTAACAATACTTGTAGTTCTTTTTCTTCATTAGTTACTGGTTTGTTGACCACTTTACGTTTTGGATAATCAACAGTACCATAAGAATCAAATCTTTGCATTAAGTTTTGAAAAGTATGGGTATTAGGCTGGCGTCGACCAGGATACTTTATTTTGTAAATTCTTTGAGCAAGAAGGCAATTTTTTTGAGCCTCTCCTATTGTATAAATCATATCTATTAACTCATTCTTTGGAAAATTCATTTTACAATATAAGATGAATGCAAAAAAAACCAAACTACACTACATAAAAACCAAAAGAAGCGATTGCGGTTATAAATTTGACACACAGAAAAATGTTCTTTTACATTGTTTTTGCCATGGCTACTATGATAATGAAGACTATTTCTGTAAAAAAGTATGGAAAATAAGAAAAACTGAAATATCTCAAAAACTATTATAAATAGGTATAGGATATATTGAACAAAACTTTTAGGGTTTTTATTACTCTATTAAATAACATGAAAATATACAGGGTGTACCATTTAAAAAAAATATATTTATTCATTTAAACTTGTCCAAATTTGAGCCGATGTGTTCAACACCCTGTAGCTTTTATTGCAAATATTAGGTAAAAATTATGTTAACTTGTCCTTGGCCTTGCTAAATTCCAAATTTGAATATATTTGTCACAAAATTGAAAACGTTATTTAGGATTGAATTGATGCTTGAAAATGTGACTTTTTTTCTTTAAACTTAATTATCTCAGAAACTATAAAGTTTTGTTATAGTAAACCTTTAATAAAAAAGATTTAAAATTATAAGCTAAATCAAAAATACGATTCGTATATAGGGTGTTCTATTTAAAAAAATACAACTTTATGCTGTCCTAGTTTTTTGGCTCACCCTGTAGAGTCCTTAATATTTTTAAAATCTGCGTAAAAATAAACTGTATCAAACAATAAATATAGTTTCTTTGTAAATTTCACCGAAAAGGCGCAAACTTACTTCATCCAATCGTTGACTCACCCTGTACAGTCGTATTAATGCCAATAAATTTGAATCGTCAATTTGATTATGTAATAGTTTAAACAAAAAAAATTATGCATGCAACTATTCTACGACATTCCAAACTCCCAAGATTATATCTATTCATGATTTCGTCTTTTGGTATGTGTAACTGATATACTCCAGTTTCTTTAAGATAGATATATCTTAGGAATCTGTTCTGTATTCTTTCAATCATGTTTTTGTGATTCGCATAATATGGATTCCATATTATGGAAGCGTATTCCAATATATTTCGAACATAGGAAATATACAATGTTTTTATACAGTCAACGTTTTCAAACAATCTGATAATAAAACCGTACATTTTTGAAGCTTTAGATGTAACATCCATCAGATGAGGTCTAAAGGATAATTGAGCATCAAAAGTAACTCCAAGGGCCCGCATCTCATCAACCCGGGCCAATGACATTCCATTCATTTTGTATTCATACTTTAAGATATGTCTTTTTCTGTTAAAGCTAAGAATAAAACACTTGCCAATATTAAAGTTCAAACTATTTCCAATTGACCATTCATAGAGTTTATTCAGATTTTCTTGCACTATAAGACAATCACTGTCTTGCTGAACTTTTGAATACAGTTTTAAGTCATCAGCAAACAATAATATATATTACAGCCATTAATTTCTTTTGCTAAATTGTTCACATATAAAAGGAATAACATTGGACCAAGGTTGGAACCCTGAGGGATGCCTGAGGAAGGTGAAAAAAACTTGACATAGAGCCTCTAACTACCACCCTTTGTTGTCTATTTTTTAAATATGACAGGAAAAATTTATCTAAGTTATAATGAAATCCGAACTCAGTGTGCAGTTTTTCCATGAGAACAGTATGCGATACTTTATCAAAAGCTTTAGAAAAGTCCGTATATATTACATCAACTTGGGATTTATTATCTAAACTTTCTGATACATATTGCGTGATGTTACATAAATTGGTAATTGTTGACCTTTTATTCATAAAGCCGTGTTGTAGTTCAGTAATTTTAGTTGAGACATGTTTATAAACGTACTTATATATAATTGATTCAAAGATTTTTGCTGGACATGATATCAATGCAATTGGCCTATAATTTTGAATATCGCTTTTGTCTCCTTTTTTTAAAACGGGACAAATTTTAACTTCCTTCCACATATTCGGAAAAGTACTTGTTTTTATTGACATATTAAATAGTATTCTCAAGGGTTCAGCAAGAAAACCAATCATGCCTTTAATAAGAAATGGAGGTATGTTATCAGGACCAGTAGCTCTATTAATTTTAAGTCTTTTGACAGCATCGCACACATCCTCATAGCTAACCTGCTGTATGGAAAGAACTTCATAAATTTCGCATTCATTATAATTCCTATTAGTTTTTAAATTATCTTTTTCATAAACTGAATTAAAAAAGGCTGCGAATGCATCAGATATAGTCTTGCCATCAGTGTACTCCACACCATTCATATGTAACTTGTTTGGAACGCCATTTAATTAAAAAAAAAAGGTACCTTACATTTATTTAAAAAAAAATCAACTAATTTGGAGGAAAATCAATTTGTTTGCGTCCAAGGAGAGCAAAAAATCCTAAGTTAGAATAACACATTCCGGATTAGATTGCTGACAATCTTTCTAAGAGTGTAAACAAGCTTGCAGCTCAAATAGATACCACAAAATGGGTTGTTCAAGAAACCTTCTAAGGACACCTGATCGACTTTTTCCTTCTACACAAGGTATATGCAGTGCCTCCAGATGATTCTCCTGCACAAGGTGAAGAACGCAAAAAATCTCAATTTTCATGTCTGTTTTTTTCAAACATATTATAGATTCAATGTATATTAAATACCTTAAACCATAATGTTCCAAGTGCTCAACAATATTTTCTTCATATTTTTCCAACACAAAATAGCAGTGATATCTGTATAGAAATGAAACTTGTCGTAGCAAAGGTGTCTTAAACCAATAAAATGTGAAAAAAATTGTAAATCATATAAACGTTTTTCGATTAAAATTTAGACTTATAAACATTAATAATTAATTTGTTTAATTGTAATATTGTATATCAAGTAGGGTAGGAGATAAAACTATCTTAAAGAAGTGTTGATATACAATATTATAATTAAACAAAGTTATTTTCTTCTTGTAGCCCTTATATCGATCAGTATTTAAAAAAGACTTATCCATGAGAAGTGCCTCTTTGCAGACGAAGTTTATTGCTCTAATATACGGTTTCGTATGCATAGGAGTAGCTTTTCTTGCTCAGTTCCTGGGAGGTGTTCTGCAAGCGGCATTAACCATTTTCGGAGTGGTGGGAGGTCCACTTCTGGGGTTATTTTCCTTAGGAATGTTTACTTTAACCGCCACCGAATCGGTAAGTAGCACTCTGGCATACTAAGTACAAAGCACAGTAAATCATATATATATATATATATATATATATATATATATATATATATATATATATATATATATATATATATATATGTAAAATTATAAAACAAAACTGTTATTGATAACAAACCTATAAAGGTTCATAATTAATTTTTTCATGAAATATTGAAAATAATAGATTAATTTCTACTACTACTATTCCTGAATTTATGCAAAGTATCCACATAATTTTAAAGAAATAAATTCTCACAAAAAAATAATACACAAAATATTAAATAAACAAGCTATAGTAAAAGTTCAAATTTAAGCAAATATGTCTAAAAGCGTATTAGGCAACTATTGGTTAGTTGTTATTTAAAGAATAAATTACAAATAGATTAACTAATTTACATGTTTTTTTTAAGCTAAATACAACTCCATACATCCATCATTCATCACACTGCTTGTAGCGTCCACTGCTGAACATAGGCCTCCCTCAATCGTTTCCAATGTTCCCGATCTTGTGCTGATTGAATCCAGTTTGTTGCGATTCTCTTGATATCATCAGTCCACCGTGTTGGAGGTCTGCCCCTACTTCTAAATGCCTGGAACCTAGGACGCCCCTCTATAATGCGTTTAGTCCACCTAGCGTCTTCCATTCTCGCCACATGTCCGGCCCAGTTCCATTTCATATGTGTTATACTTTCTATAGCATCCTTGACCACTGTTCTAGTTCTGTAATTATTAGAACTATTAGAGCATCCATCATTAACTCACTTATAAAGCTTGCCGTTAAAATTAGAAACTCTTTCTCCACAACCCATCCCCATATGGGTGGAGTCCCTCAGGACTCTTCCATTAGTCCCACACTTTTCCTTCTAACCATTATGATATCACCAAACACATAGGCCACAGATTCAACATAAGCATTTTTGCCGACGGCGTTTTAATTTACCACGCATCCACAGACCCTAATTACAGTTCTCCCATTCTTCAATCAGCTCTCAACACACTAACTGCTTAGTCCTCCAATAAAAACCTCTCATTCTCTTCTAGAAAATCTAACGTTGTTCACTTCTGCCGTTTAAGAAACTGTCCAAGACTATCTAATTTACACCTTAATAACATCCTTATACATCCCATCACTAACAAATCATTTCTCGGTGTAACCTTTGACAAATTACTGAATTTTAAACACTACATTGATAAACTTAAAAACAAATGTATTTCTGATCTTAAAATTATCAAAATGCTAGCAGGTACTACTTGGGGCTCTGACCGACATTCCCTTGTATATATGGCTCTGCCCCTCCATCTTATCTTTCTAAGCTTAATCCCATACACAATACAAGTGTTCGACTGGCTATAGGCGCCTTCTACACTAGTCCAGCATTATGTGTAAAGCTGAAATTTTGCCAATAAATTATGTCAGAGATATACCACTCTTCAATTATGTTCACGCTCTGCTTTTTAAACCTTTCCTCCCTATATCAAAACTGTTTCACAGAAATCCTTTTCCCTGGATAACTTCTTCTAGTAAATACCCTCCTAACTCTAACCTAAGATATAACAAACTCAACGAACGCTTGCAAATTGCCTTGCCCCCATGCTTCAAGCCACAAAATAACAGCTATACTTTCCCTCCATGGAATATGTCCCCAATTAAATCCGATCTAACGCTCACAAAGTACGATAAACTGAATACCCCTCATCTCTTAATCAGAAAAAATTTCAACCTTCTGCTTCAAACAACATATAATAATTTCAACGTCATGTATACTGGTGGATCTAAAACTGCCACGCAGACCATTGCAGCATATTACACCTCCAATGTAGAAGAAACTTTTCGCATGCATAAAACAGCCCGCATACTAACAGCTGAATTATACGCCATTTATAGAGCCTTTAAATACATTATATGATCTCCGCACAAAAAATGGGTTATTGCCACTGATTCGCTTAGCTCCATATACAACATCTCTTCATACCATCCAAAACATGCCTTGTCTGGAGAAATTAAATATCTCCATGAGAGGGGACTCATAGATAACAAACTAATCATCTTTATATATATATATATATATATATATATATATATATATATATATATATATATATATATATATATATATATATTCGTTTCGCCACAATTTCATTTGGCATATTTTGTGCTTGCTGGATAAATGCATTGATCTTCAACCAGTAAGCATAGAAAATGCCAAGTGAGATTTTGGCAGAACGACTGGAAGTTAAAGAAATTAAATTTAAATACAGATTTTTCTAGATTTCACATTTTTAGTATAAACAGATATAGAGAAATTACCATCTTTTAGGGTGCAGTGTCTGGCCTGGCTGCTGGAGTTGGAATAGCTTTGTGGATAGCGTATAGTCCAAAACCACCGATTCCAGTTCTTCCAACTACTACTGAAGGCTGTACCGTAGTATTTTCTAACTTCACTGAGACGCCAAGTATCGTAGCAGACGACAGGTAAAGTACCTACTTAATATGCACATATACCAGGTTAATATACAACTTTTTAATATAAATAAAATAATTTAATGAGTTTATATATAGAAAAATTTGGGTGTTGGGGAACAATGTCAAGAGACTTAGGGAGGTGATTCTATATAATAAAACAAAGGGAAAATATTCATGGCTCTCCTAATTACACTGGTAATATATTTTGTTTTTAACATGATTTAAAGTTATTTGTAGATAGATTAAGTGAATAAACAGTCTATAATTATCCTGCTTTTTTCAGTGAATACTTCTGGCTGAGCAGAATATCCTATCTATACTACGGTGTTGTTGGACTTCTAGTCACTGTCATAATCGGCTTTTTGGTCAGCTTCATTTTGAGGAAAATAACAGGAAGACGAACGGAAGATGAAAATTACGACCCCAATCTATTTATCGGTTGCCTTGCGAAAAAACTTCGGGCAGCCAACAATATTCCCATAGATTTAGTAGATATAACTAAGTCGAATGGAGATTTCAAAACAGATATAGATAATAATCACCAATAATTAAAATTAAATTATAATAGTAATGAATTAATATTGTTTATGTAAATTTTTATCTGCTTAAACGTGATCCATAACAGCCATATGAAGATAGGTTGTAGCAGATAAAAAATTTGTACATGGTTTTTACCTCTATTTTAACACAGGGCCTGTAATTTAAGAGGTACAAAAACAATGTGAATACAAATGTTCCTGAAATAAAAACACACATAGAAAGAAACTAAAATTTTATTTTTGATATAAATGCTGGTTTTAGTAATATTTTTATGTGTTTTATAAAATAAGAATACTTTACACTTCAATAAAATTCAAGTTTTTGTCCCTACCCCTTTTACGAAAGAATTTTTCAGACTATGGGTGTTTTAGTTTCAAGATATTCTGAGATTGTTTTCTATATTTTGATTTTTTGAAAAGCTTCATAAGAATTTTTCCCGTAGAGTGAAACCTCTTACCAGTCACTATATATCATCATTATCATTTATCAGGCGTTCTTACCCACTGCTCCATATAGGCCTCCTCTAACAACTTCCGATTTCATCCTGGGAGCTTTTGACCCAATTTCCTGCGGCACTTTTGATGTCATCGCTCCATTTCGTCGGCGGTTAGTCCCTGTTCCTCTTGTCCTCTCTGGGTTTCCATTCTATCACACCATTGATTATCATCTCTTCGGGACTATGTAGCCTGCCCATTTTAATTTTTTCAGACTGCTCAATATATTGGATAAGATCTATCACTTTTGTTTATTATCTTTGTTATTCTATATTTTCTGAGGATACCCAGCAAAATTTTCTCCATGGCCCGTTGTGATACTCCCAATTTGTTGGTTGTCTATTTTGTTATTGTGAGTGTCACAAATAATATTATTCTAGGAATTGTTTATTGCACTTTTGCAAGGTCAGCAGTTTATAGACAATCCACTTAAAATAGTTTGTAATATAGGGTATATTTTTGATATAACAACTAGTTTTATCGTCACATAATTTCAAAAAAAAAAAATAATAAAATTTTTTTTTTTTCGTTTTTTGACGATATGTTCGGTTCTAATCATCGCAGAAACTTCTTTTTATTTCCATTTTGTAGGTTTTCTTATTTCCTGCAACAAGATATTTTTTATAAAAATTTTTGGCGTGAAATTCAAATTTTTTTAAGTGTTCGAAAAGTTTCAAATTCAATAAAATAAAAAGCCGAAAAAAATATGTTGTTTTTTAGATGCCAAACTATGTCCATGAATTTTTTCAGAATTTTAAAGGCGGCAAAACATAGTTAAAATCGCAAAAAAACGGCATTTATTAGAATTTTTTCGCATTTTTATCGAGTTTTGAAGCATGGAATTTCCTTATAAATCCTCAGTTGTCTTAAAACTATGTATATATATATATATATATATATATATATATATATATATATATATATATATATATATATAAAGTTTTTGATTTTCTTGGGTGTAAAATCCGTTTTATTAATAAAACTGCATATGTTTTATTTGTTATGCATATCTATTGACGTTTCGGTCACAGTTGACCTTCTTCAGAATGATTTTTTATAACTATAATAGAAAAAAATTTTTGCTATATTATAACATAAAATTAATAAGTTAAATTTAAAAAATACCTTATATAAGTTTTTGCCGAGGATCACAACTTAGACTACATATTGTTAACACATGGTTCACTTTTTGACAAGATACTACAAAAACCTTGCTTTTTGTGTCGCATCTTTATTTAAACTGAAATTTTATTTTATGGGTTCCGGTGGTCAAGGGTTTGGATTTTTTTTTCGCCTTAAGGGTCCTTGCCTGACTATTATTTTTTCTTATTTTTGGATTGATTTATTTTTGAGATCATTTTGTGTATATTTAATTTATTTGGGGGGTTGTTATTTTAGGATATTGTAATATATTTTACTTAGGTGTTTTGTATCAGCTTTTGTATTTATAGATTTCTTATTTTTTTGAATTGCGATCATTTCATAAAATTCACGCTTTTTTTTATTGTTTTCTGTTTTGAGAATTTTTACATTTTCAAAATCAAAAGTGTGTTGTTTTTCTGTACTGTGGTTTGTCAATGCGGTCTTATTATGTTTGTCGTATTTGTGTCCATTAATCCTGTTTTTTAGTTGTTGACTGGTTTGGCCGATGTAAACTCCGTCACAATTTTTACATGGGATCTCATATATTACGTGTTTTTTTGTCTTTAGGTATTTTGCATTTTAAGTTACTAAAGTTTTTTTTTTAATAGATTGTGTCCTTTGTGACTAATAATTATATTATGGTTTTTGAGGACATTTTGAAGTTTTTCTGATAGTTGTGGTATATATGGTATGGAAACATATTGGTTTTGTTGTTTTGTTTTTTGGTGTTGAGGGTTTTGGTTGTTGTTATTGTAAAATTTGTGTATTCTTTTTTTGAAAGTATTGTTTATAATTTTAGTGGGATAACTGTTTAGTACTAAGGCTTCCTTTGCTTTTTGAATTGCTTCATTTCGATATTCTGGATCGGATAATTTTATGGCTCGGTCTGCAATTCCTATTATTACCGATTTTTTTTGGGATAGAGGATGTTGGGAATTATAATGCAAATATCTAGAAGACCATGTTTCTTTTGTATACCACTGAGTTTTAATGACATTATTTTGGTGGTAAATTGTGAGGTCTAAGAAATTGATTTTATTTTTTTCTTCTTTTTCTATGGTAAATTGTAATTTTTGGTGGTAGGCATTAAATTTATTGAGAATATCTTCACTACGATTTTTTGGGATTGCTGTTATACAATCGTCTACATATCTATAGAAAAATGGTATATTGATGTCTAAATTGGGTATAACCGTTTCTTCGAGGTCCTCCAACACTAGCTGGGCTATAACACTAGATATTGAGGCACCCATGGCGCATCCCTCTGTTTGTTTATAAAATTTATCATTGTAGAGAAAGTATGTTGATGTAAGTGTTTGTTCTACTGCGTTTTGAATTTCATTGAGGGGTATGTCTGTAATTAGTCACAAAGGACACAATCTATTAAAAAAAAAACTTTAGTAACTTAAAAAGCAAAATACCTAAAGACAAAAAAACACACGTAGTATATGAGATCCCATGTAAAAATTGTGACGGAGTTTACATCGGCCAAACCAGTCAACATCTTAAAAACAGGAGTAATGGACACAAATACGATAAACATAATAAGACCGCATTGACAAACCACAGTACAGAAAAACAACACACTTTTGATTTTGAAAATGTAAAAATTCTCAAAACAGAAAACAATAAAAAAAAGCGTGAATTTTATGAAATGATCGCAATTCAAAAAAATAAGAAATCTATAAATACAAAAGCTGATACAAAACACCTAAGTTAAATATATTACAATATCCTAAAATAACCCCCCAAATAAATTAAATATACACAAAATGATCTCAAAAATAAATCAATCCAAAAATAAGAAAAAAATAATAGTCAGGCAAGGACCCTTAAGGCAAAAAAAAATCCAAACCCTTGACCACCGGAACCCATAAAATAAAATTTCAGTTTAAATAAAGATGCAACACAAAAAGCAAGGTTTTTGTAGTATTTTGTCAAAAAGTGAACCATGTGTTAACAATATGTAGTCTAAGTTGTGATCCTCGGCAAAAACTTATATAAGGTATGTTTTAAATTTAACTTATTAATTTTATGTTATAATATAGCAAAAATTTTTTTCTATTATAGTTATAAAAAATCATTCTGAAGAAGGTCAACTGTGACCGAAACGTCAATAGATATGCATAACAAATAAAACATATGCAGTTTTATTAATAAAACGGATTTTACACCCAAGAAAATCAAAAACTTTAAAAAATATACAAATAGAAAAATTCAAGAAAAAAAAATAAGAAAAAACATATATATATATATATATATATATATATATATATATATATATCTTTGTTTTCTTAAACCATCTATATTTATTTTTCTGAAATTTCTTGGGTATGAGGTTTTTTGTTTTTAAAACAATCTAATCAAAATTTGACGTTTTGCCCATTTTTTTGTCAGTCAGTCTATGGATAAAATCTGCAAAATGTATATTTGACACTTTAAAATTTAAAAACACAGGAAAAACATTCAAATGTTTGCATCTTAACAGGAAGATTCTTCTGCTTTGCCAGTTTACTGCAAGTTTTAGAGAATGCTTTCATAGTTTCCGCACATTGTAATCCATAGGTTTTTCTTATTGTTGTCAGGAACGTTCGGTTAGGTGTTGTTTGCATTTTTCACCCATGCAATTCTTTATAATGTCTTTGTCTTCTTAAACCATCTATATTTATTTTTCTGAAATTTCTTGGGTATGAGGTTTTTTGTTTTTAAAACAATCTAATCAAAATTTGACGTTTCGCCCATTTTTTTGGGCTTTATCAAAAATATATTGTCAGTCAGTCTATGGATAAAATCTGCAAAATGTATATTTGGCACTTTAAGATTTAAAAACACAAGAAAAACATTCAAATGTTTGCATCTTAACAGGAAGATTCTTCTGCTTTGCCAGTTTACTGCAAGTTTTAGAGAATGCTTTCATAGTTTCCGCACATTGTAATCCATAGGTTTTTCTTATTGTTGTCAAGAACGTTCGGTTAGGTGTTGTTTGCATTTTTCACCCATGCAATTCTTTATAATGTCTTTGTCTTCTTAAACCATCTATATTTATTTTTCTGAAATTTCTTGGGTATGAGGTTTTTTGTTTTTAAAACAATCTAATCAAAATTTGACGTTTCGCCCATTTTTTTGGGCTTTATCAAAAATATATTGTCAGTCAGTCTATGGATAAAATCTGCAAAATGTATATTTGACACTTTAAAATCTAAAAACACAGGAAAAACATTCAAATGTTTGCATCTTAACAGGAAGATTCTTCTGTTCTTCTGATTTGCCAGTTTACTGCAAGTTTTAGAGAATGCTTTCATAGTTTCCGCACATTGTAATCCATAGGTTTTTCTTATTGTTGTCAGGAACGTTCGGTTAGGTGTTGTTTGCATTTTTCACCCATGCAATTCTTTATAATGTCTTTGTCTTCTTAAACCATCTATATTTATTTTTCTGAAATTTCTTGGGTATGAGGTTTTTTGTTTTTAAATCAATCTCATCAAAATTTGACGTTTCGCCCATTTTTTTGGGCTTTATCAAAAATATATTGTCAGTCAGTCTATGGATAAAATCTGTAAAATGTATATTTGACACTTTAAAATCTAAAAACACAGGAAAAACATTCAAATGTTTGCATCTTAACAGGAAGATTCTTCTGTTCTTCTGATTTGCCAGTTTACTGCAAGTTTTAGAGAATGCTTTCATAGTTTCCGCACATTGTAATCCATAGGTTTTTCTTATTGTTGTCAGGAACGTTCGGTTAGGTGTTATTTGCATTTTTCACCCATGCAAGTCTTTGTCTTCTTAAACCATCTATATTTATTTTTCTGAAATTTCTTGGGTATGAAGTTTTTTGTTTTTAAAACAATCTAATCAAAATTTGACGTTTCGCCCATTTTTTTGGGCTTTATCAAAAATATATTGTCAGTCAGTATGGATAAAATCTGCAAAATGTATATTTGACACTTTAAAATCTAAAAACACAGGAAAAACATTCAAATGTTTGCATCTTAACAGGAAGATTCTTCTGTTCTTCTGATTTGCCAGTTTACTGCAAGTTTTAGAGAATGCTTTCATAGTTTCCGCACATTGTAATCCATAGGTTTTTCTTATTGTTGTCAGGAACGTTCGGTTAGGTGTTGTTTGCATTTTTCACCCATGCAATTCTTTATAATGTCTTTGTCTTCTTAAACCATCTATATTTATTTTTCTGAAATTTCTTGGGTATGAGGTTTTTTGTTTTTACAACAATCTAATCAAAATATGACGTTTCGCCCATTTTTTTGGGCTTTATTAGAAATATATTGTCAGTCAGTCTATGGATAAAATCTGTAAAATGTATATTTGACACTTTAAAATCTAAAAACACAGGAAAAACATTCAAATGTTTGCATCTTAACAGGAAGATTCTTCTGTTCTTCTGATTTGCCAGTTTACTGCAAGTTTTAGAGAATGCTTTCATAGTTTCCGCACATTGTAATCCATAGGTTTTTCTTATTGTTGTCAGGAACGTTCGGTTAGGTGTTGTTTGCATTTTTCACCCATGCAATTCTTTATAATGTCTTTGTCTTCTTAAACCATCTATATTTATTTTTCTGAAATTTCTTGGGTATGAGGTTTTTTGTTTTTACAACAATCTAATCAAAATATGACGTTTCGCCCATTTTTTTGGGCTTTATTAGAAATATATTGTCAGTCAGTCTATGGATAAAATCTGTAAAATGTATATTTGACACTTTAAAATCTAAAAACACAGGAAAAACATTCAAATGTTTGCATCTTAACAGGAAGATTCTTCTGTTCTTCTGATTTGCCAGTTTACTGCAAGTTTTAGAGAATGCTTTCATAGTTTCCGCACATTGTAATCCATAGGTTTTTCTTATTGTTGTCAGGAACGTTCGGTTAGGTGTTATTTGCATTTTTCACCCATGCAAGTCTTTGTCTTCTTAAACCATCTATATTTATTTTTCTGAAATTTCTTGGGTATGAAGTTTTTTGTTTTTAAAACAATCTAATCAAAATTTGACGTTTCGCCCATTTTTTTGGGCTTTATTAAAAATATATTGTCAGTCAGTCTATGGATAAAATCTGCAAAATGTATATTTGACACTTTAAAATTTAAAAACACAGGAAAAACATTCAAATGTTTGCATCTTAACAGGAAGATTCTTCTGTTCTTCTGCTTTGCCAGTTTACTGCAAGTTTTAGAGAATGCTTTCATAGTTTCCACCCATTGTAATCCATAAGTTTTTCTTATTGTTGTCAGGAACGTTCGGTTAGGTGTTGTTTGCATTTTTCACCCATGCAATTCTTTATAATATCTTTGTTTTCTTAAACCATCTATATCTATTTTTCTGAAATTTCTTGGGTATAAGGTTTTTTGTTTTTAAAACAATCTAATCAAAATTTGACGTTTCGCCCATTTTTTTTTGGGCTTTATCAAAAATATATTGTCAGTCAGTCTATGGATAAAATCTGCAAAATGTATATTTGACACTTTAAAATTTAAAAACACAGAAAAAACATTCAAATGTTTGCATCTTAACAGGAAGATTCTTCTGTTCTTCTGCTTTGCCAGTTTACTGCAAGTTTTAGAGAATGCTTTCATAGTTTCCGCACATTGTAATCCATAGGTTTTTCTTATTGTTGTCAGGAACGTTCGGTTAGGTGTTGTTTGCATTTTTCACCCATGCAATTCTTTATAATATCTTTGTTTTCTTAAACCATCTATATTTATTTTTTTGAAATTTCTTGGGTATGAGGTTTTTTGTTTTTAAAACAATCTAATCAAAATTTGACGTTTCGCCCTTTTTTTTGGGCTTTATCAAAAATATATCGTCAGTCAATCTATGGATAAAATCTGCAAAATATATATTTGACACTTTAAAATTTAAAAACACAGGAGAAACATTCAAATGTTTGCATCTTAACAGGAAGATTCTTCTGTTCTTCTGCTTTGCCAGTTAACTGCAAGTTTTAGAGAATGCTTTCATAGTTTCCGCACATTGTAATCCATGGGTTTTTCTTATTGTTGTCAGGAACGTTCGGTTAGGTGTTGTTTGCATTTTTCACCCATGCAATTCTTTATAATATCTTTGTTTTCTTAAACCATCTATATTTATTTTTCTGAAATTTCTTGGGTATAAGGTTTTTTGTTTTTAAAACAATCTAATCAAAATTTGACGTTTCGCCCATTTTTTTTTGGGCTTTATCAAAAATATATCGTCAGTCAATCTATGGATAAAATCTGCAAAATATATATTTGACACTTTAAAATTTAAAAACACAGGAGAAACATTCAAATGTTTGCATCTTAACAGGAAGATTCTTCTGTTCTTCTGCTTTGCCAGTTAACTGCAAGTTTTAGAGAATGCTTTCATAGTTTCCGCACATTGTAATCCATAGGTTTTTCTTATTGTTGTCAGGAACGTTCGGTTAGGTGTTGTTTGCATTTTTCACCCATGCAATTCTTTATAATATCTTTGTTTTCTTAAACCATCTATATTTATTTTTCTGAAATTTCTTGGGTATAAGGTTTTTTGTTTTTAAAACAATCTAATCAAAATTTGACGTTTCGCCCATTTTTTTTTGGGCTTTATCAAAAATATATTGTCAGTTAGTCTATGGATAAAATCTGCAAAATGTATATTTGACACTTTAAAATTTAAAAACACAGAAAAAACATTCAAATGTTTGCATCTTAACAGGAAGATTCTTCTGTTCTTCTGCTTTGCCAGTTTACTGCAAGTTTTAGAGAATGCTTTCATAGTTTCCGCACATTGTAATCCATAGGTTTTTCTTATTGTTGTCAGGAACGTTCGGTTAGGTGTTGTTTGCATTTTTCACCCATGCAATTCTTTATAATATCTTTGTTTTCTTAAACCATCTATATTTATTTTTTTGAAATTTCTTGGGTATGAGGTTTTTTGTTTTTAAAACAATCTAATCAAAATTTGACGTTTCGCCCTTTTTTTTGGGCTTTATCAAAAATATATCGTCAGTCAATCTATGGATAAAATCTGCAAAATATATATTTGACACTTTAAAATTTAAAAACACAGGAGAAACATTCAAATGTTTGCATCTTAACAGGAAGATTCTTCTGTTCTTCTGCTTTGCCAGTTAACTGCAAGTTTTAGAGAATGCTTTCATAGTTTCCGCACATTGTAATCCATGGGTTTTTCTTATTGTTGTCAGGAACGTTCGGTTAGGTGTTGTTTGCATTTTTCACCCATGCAATTCTTTATAATATCTTTGTTTTCTTAAACCATCTGTATTTATTTTTCTGAAATTTCTCGGGTAAGAGGTTTTTTGTTTTTAAAACAATCTAATCAAAATTTGACGTTTCGCCCATTTTTTTGGGCTTTATCAAAAATATATTGTCAGTCAGTATGGATAAAATCTGCAAAATGTATATTTGACACTTTAAAATTTAAAAACACAGGAAAAACATTCAAATGTTTGCATCTTAACAGGAAGATTCTTCTGTTCTTCTGCTTTGCCAGTTTACTGCAAGTTTTAGAGAATGCTTTCATAGTTTCCGCCCATTGTAATCCATATGTTTTTCTTATTGTTGTCAGGAATGTTCGGTTAGGTGTTGTTTGCATTTTTCACCCATGCAATTCTTTATAATATCTTTGTTTTCTTAAACCATCTATATCTATTTTTCTGAAATTTCTTGGGTATAAGGTTTTTTGTTTTTAAAACAATCTAATCAAAATTTGACGTTTCGCCCAATTTTTTGGGCTTTATCAAAAATATATTGTCAGTCAGTATGGATAAAATCTGCAAAATGTATATTTGATACTTTAAAATCTAAAAACACAGGAAAAACATTCAAATGTTTGCATCTTAACAGGAAGATTCTTCTGTTCTTCTGCTTTGCCAGTTTACTGCAAGTTTTAGAGAATGCTTTCATAGTTTCCGCACATTGTAATCCATAGGTTTTTCTTATTATTGTCAGGAACGTTCGGTTAGGTGTTGTTTGCATTTTTCACCCATGCAAGTCTTTATAATATCTTTGTCTTCTTAAACCATCTATATTTATTTTTCTGAAATTTCTTGGGTATGAGGTTTTTTGTTTTTACAACAATCTAATCAAAATATGACGTTTCGCCCATTTTTTTGGGCTTTATTAGAAATATATTGTCAGTCAGTCCATGGATAAAATCTGCAAACTGTATATTTGACACTTTAAAATTTAAAAACACAGGAAAAACATTCAAATGTTTGCATCTTAACAGGAAGATTCTTCTGCTTTGCCAGTTTACTGCAAGTTTTAGAGAATGCTTTCATAGTTTCTGCACGTTGTAATCCATAGGTTTTTCTTATTGTTGTCAGGAACGTTCGGTTAGGTGTTGTTTGCATTTTTCACCCATGCAATTCTTTATAATACCTTTGTCTTCTTAAACCATCTATATCTATTTTTCTGAAATTTCTTGGGTATGAGGTTTTTTGTTTTTAAAACAATCTAATCAAAATTTGACGTTTCGCCCATTTTTTTGGGCTTTACCAAAAATATATTGTCAGTCAGTATGGATAAAATCTGCAAAATGTATATTTGACACTTTAAAATCTAAAAACACAGGAAAAACATTCAAATGTTTGCATCTTAACAGGAAGATTCTCCTGTTCTTCTGCTTTGCCAGCTTACTTCAAGTTTTAGAGAATGCTTTCATAGTTTCCGCACATTGTAATCCATGGGTTTTTCTTATTGTTGTCAGGAACGTTCGGTTAGGTGTTATTTGCATTTTTCACCCATGCAAGTCTTTGTCTTCTTAAACCATCTGAAATTTCTTGGGTATGAGGTTTTTTGTTTTTAAAACAATCTAATCAAAATTTGACGTTTCGCCCATTTTTTTGGGCTTTATCAAAAATATATTGTCAGTCAGTCTATGGATAAAATCTGCAATTTTAAAGTGTCAAATATACATTTTGCAGATTTTATCCATAGACTGACTGACAATATATTTTTGATAAAGCCCAAAAAAATGGGCGAAATGTCAAATTTTGATTAGATTGTTTTAAAAACAAAAAACCTCATACCCAAGAAATTTCAGAAAATATATATATATATATATATATATATATATATATATATATATATATATATATATATATATATATATATATATATATATATATATATATATATATGTCAAAGCCATTTTCAACCATTTTGTATTACTTAATGATCGTGTTTTCCCTTGTGGGCAATAAAACACCTACAAAACGAAAAAAAAAGAAGTTTCGACGATATTAGAACCGAAGATATCGTCCAAAATGAAAAAAGACGTTTTATTTATTTCTTTTTTTTTGAGGTTATGTGACGATAAAAGTGGCTAAAATTTTTTTTGTGTGGGTACTTTTTGATGTAGAACAACCGGGTGTTTTCTATTTTTTTATTACCGCCATTTTTCAATTTTGCAATTTTTTTCACACAAGGTGTACATTTACATGTACAGGGTGAGTCAACGATTGGATGAAGTAGGTTTGTGCCTTTTCGGTGAAATTAACAAAGAAACTATATTTATTGTTTGATACAGTTTATTTTTACGCAGATTTTAAAAATATTAAGGACTCTACAGGGTGAGCCAAAAAACTAGGACAGCATAAAGTTGTATTTTTTTAAATAGAACACCCTATATACGAATCGTATTTTCGATATAGCTTATAATTTTAAATCTTTTTTTATTAAGGGTTTACTATAACAAAACTTTATAGTTTCTGAGATAATTAAGTTTAAAGAAAAAAAGTCACATTTTCAAGCATCAATTCGATCCTAAATAACGTTTTCAATTTTGTGACAAATATATTCAAATTTGGAATTTAGCAAGGCCAAGGACAAGTTAACATAATTTTTACCTAATATTTGCAATAAAAGCTACAGGGTGTTGAACACATCGGCTCAAATTTGAACAAGTTTAAATGAATAAATATCTTTTTTTTTTTAATGGTACACCCTGTATATTTTTATGTTATTTAATAGAGTAATAAAAACCCTAAAAGTTTTGTTCAATATATCCTATACCTATTTATAATAGTTTTTGAGATATTTCAGTTTTTCTTATTTTCCATACTTTTTTACAGAAATAGTCTTCATTATCATAGTAGCCATGTAAAATAATAAAAAGAAACTACAGAAACAAACAGAATGTGGTTAAATATGATGAAACACATTATTCGTTATATTGTAGTTCTTTTTCTTCATTAGTTACTGGTTTGTTGACCACTTTACGTTTTGGATAATCAACAGTACCAAAAGAATCAAATCTTTGCATTAAGTTTTGAAAAGTATGGGTATTAGGCTGGCGTCGATCAGGATACTTCATTTTGTAGATTCTTTGAGCAAGAAGGCAATTTTTTTGAGCCTCTCCTATTGTATAAATCATATCTATTGACTCATTCTTTGGAAAATTCATTTTACAATATAAGATGAATGCAAAAAAAAAAAAACAAAGTACACTACATAAAAACCAAAAGAAGCGATTGCGGTTATAAATTTGACACACAGAAAAATGTTCTTTTATATTGTTTTTGCCATGGCTACTATGATAATGAAGACTATTTCTGTAAAAAAGTATGGAAAATAAGAAAAACTGAAATATCTCAAAAACTATTATAAATAGGTATAGGATATATTGAACAAAACTTTTAGGGTTTTTATTACTCTATTAAATAACATGAAAATATACAGGGTGTACCATTTAAAAAAAAGATATTTATTCATTTAAACTTGTTCAAATTTGAGCCGATGTGTTCAACACCCTGTAGCTTTTATTGCAAATATTAGGTAAAAATTATGTTAACTTGTCCTTGGCGTTGCTAAATTCCAAATTTGAATATATTTGTCACAAAATTGAAAACGTTATTTAGGATTGAATTGATGCTTGAAAATGTGACTTTTTTTCTTTAAACTTAATTATCTCAGAAACTATAAAGTTTTGATATAGTAAACTCTTAATAAAAAAGATTTAAAATTATAAGCTAAATCGAAAATACGATTCGTATATACGGTGTTCTATTTAAAAAAATACAACTTTATGCTGTTCTAGTTTTTTGGCTCACCCTGTAGAGTCCTAAATATTTTGAAAATCTGCGTAAAAATAAACTGTATCAAACAATAAATATAGTTTCTTTGTTAATTTCACCGAAAAGGCCCAAACCTACTTCATCCAATCGTTGACTCACCCTGTACATTTTATTTTTCGTTATCTTTAAGAAAACATTTTATACTAAAATTAAAATACATGGAAAATTCCTTGTACATATCGAATAAAAGAAAATAGGGACAATAATTTAATATTACTTCTTTTCACTCTTTATTATTTAAATCTTTTCCACTACAGCCATGTGGATGATTGTGATAGCAGTAAGATTTAAATATCCAAAACTTACCCATTCGTAAAAAATAGCACATTTACAGCATATTAGCTAGCAGGTGTAAGTTTGGTGTACAACACAATAAAATATTTTTGTATTAAGGGGCCTAAACTAACGAAAACAAATCTTTATATAAGCACCGTTCTTTTAAGATTGATTAGGTCCCCATATCTAGTTCCCCTTCTAGATGATCAAGTGAAAGAAATCTTAGTACTTTATTTCAGTGTATTCATGGCTAGGTGGTTTCATGCATTCTTTATATAGAAAATATTTGTTGCATCTATCTATCTAGTAGCGCTACAACCCTACGTGGGTCTTTGCTGCAGAAACGATTTGCCTCCACTGGTCTCTGTCCATCATGGCTTCTCTCCAGTTGTCGACACTCATAGTTTGTAGGTCTTTGGCTATATTATCTCTCCACCTTAATTTTGGTCGTCCAAGGGGTCTAGTTCCTGTTGGGTTTTGATTCCATACCATGTTAATTAGTCGGTTGTCAGGGGATCTTTGGACGTGTCCTGCCCATCTCAGTCGCTGGGATTTTATTGTTTTTATTATATTTGGGCTATGGTACAACATCTCTAGTTCAGCATTACTTCTTATGCGGTATTGTCCCGTAATTGGGTCTTGTACAGGACCAAATATTCTCCTTTTTTCGCTCAAAACATTTAAGCAGAAGTTCGTTATGCCTTGTGAGGGTCCATGTCTCACACCCGTAGCATACCACTGGTTTTATTATTGTTTGGTAGATTTTTACCTTTGAGGACCTTGACAGGATTTTTGATTTTATCAGCGTTTGCAGAGAAAAGAAGCATCTATTACCACTCTGTATTCTGGCTTTTATTTCTTCTGTCATGTCGTTATCCGATGTTATGACAGTTCCCAAATATTTGAATTTTTGGACATTCTCGAAGTTATAGTCCTCCATTGTTACGTTTTGTCTGATTCTATCTCTGCGGAGATTGCGTGCTACATGCATATATTTGGTCTTATCTTCATTAATTTTAAGGCCCACTTTCTGACTCTCCTTTTCGATTTGTAGGAAACTTTCCTTGACTCTTACAGTATTTTGTCCTATTGTGTCAATATCATCTGCAAAGGCTAGCAACATTTGTGGTCCCTGATTTGTGAATATTTCGGTATTAATGTTCGCTTTCTTGATTACCATGTCGAGTACGATATTGAACAGAAGTGGAGATAATCCGTCCCCCTGCTTCAGACCACTTCGAACTGTGAAATTGCTAGAGACTTGGTTTCCTATTTTTACACATAATTCGGTATTGTTGACATATAGTTTCGTTAGACTAATAAGTTTTTTTGGTATCCCCATGCTTTCCATGGCAATCCAAATACTCTCTCGTATTATGGTGTCATAGGCCTGTTTGAAGTCGATGAATAATTGGTGTACATCTCTGTTGAATTCCCAGCTTTTTTCTAGGAGTTGGCGTATTGTGAATATTTGGTCCACCGTGGATCTGTTAGGCCTAAAGCCGCATTGGTAGTCACCGATGTTCTCTTCAGCATAGGGTGATATTCGCTTCAATAATATATTAGATAATATTTTGTACGCTGAGTTTAATAGGGTTATCCCTCTATAGTTTGAACAATTTAATCGATCCCCTTTCTTGTGGATGGGGACAATTATACCTTTCTTCCACTCTTCAGGTATTCCATATATCTACTATTAATTTGTGTATTTCTTTATGGAGATGTGTTCCCCCATTTTTCAATAGTTCTGCCGGCAAATTATCGCAACCAGGTGCTTTATTATTTTTGAGCCGGTTAATGGCGTCTATAGTTTCCTGTATAGAGGGTTCATTATCTTGGATTTCTGCTGTTTGGTAGGTTATGCGCGTTATTTCCCCCTGATTGTTTGTATTCAGCAGCTTGTTGAAGTATTCTTGCCATATTTTTAGTATTTCAGTTGCATCTGTTACTAGTTCGTTGTTATTTTCTTTTCTTATGATGCTACCGGGTGTAGGTCTGTACCCATTTCTCATACTGGCTAGTTCACTGAAAAACCTTCTGCTATTTCCAAACGCGTTTTCTTCCACCCGTTCCAGCGTTTCTCTTTGGGCTGCTCTTTTCTTTTGTCTAATTAATTTCCTTGCTTCATTTCTGCTTCTTTTGAATGATTCGATGTTTTCATTATTGGGAAGCTCTAGCATTTTTATTCTTCTTTCATTCCTTCTGTTTACTGCATCCTCACAGTCCTTGTCATACCAATTCTTTTTCTCTGCTTTTCTTCTTTTTCCCAGTTGTTTTTCTGTGGCTGACTCAATAATCGATTTTAAAGTGTCCCATCTTGTTTCTACACTGTCGTTATCCGTTCTATTTTGTAGCAGTCTGTTTTGTATTTCCGCCTGGTACTTTTTCCGTGTTTCTTCGTTTTTTAATTTATTAGTTTCCCATCGTATGCTATCAGTTATTTGTTGTGTTTTCCTTGTATTTTTAATTCTTAGCCTGATTTTTGCAAGTACCAGAAAATGATCTGAGTCTGCATCGGCTCCTCTTCGGCTTTTTACGTCCATTACATTTCCCGCATACCGTGAGTTGACTAAAACGTGGTCTATCTGGTTTCTTGTTCTGTTATCATTCGAAATCCATGTTTCCTTGTGGATGTTCTTGTGTTCGAACATTGTTGATACTACTTTTAGATTGTGAGCTGCTGCGAATCCTGCCAGGCGTTGGCCATTATCGTTAGATTCAGCATGCAGACTGTGGGGTCCAACATGCGGTAGGTATGCTGGTTCTTTTCCTAGTTTGGCGTTGAAATCCCCTAGAATTATTAACATATCTTGTTTAGGTATTCCACTAACTGTGTTTTCCAGTTCTTCGTAAAATTCATCCTTTATGTCGTCCTCCTTTTCCTCTGTTGGTGCGTGTACCGCTAGTAGGGAGTAGTTCCACCATTTGTCTTTTACTCGCAAGTAGCAAAGCCGTTCATTTATGGGTTTGAACGATATTATCAGGTTCGTTAGATGTTCTTTCACGGCGAAGCCTGTACCAAACTCGTGCCGACCATCTTTATTGCCACTGTAAAAGATTGTGTATCTGTCAATAGTAATGTTTCCAGTATCGGGCCATCGAATTTCTTGTAGTGCTATGATGTCCATTCGGTTTTTATCCAACTGTTGGATCGTCCTTTTTGCTGCTCCTGGTCTGTACCAACTGAGTACATTCCAGGTTCCAAAATTCATATTCCGTGATCTTTGCCGGAGTCGTTTCCTGTAATCAGTCCTAGTCCGAGGCTTTTCGTTTTGTTTCATAACAGGTTTTCTTTTACGAGATAGGGTTGTTAGCCCCATGCTCAACCCTCCTCCTTTATCCGGGCTTGGGACCGGCAGCGATGGTTCCTGAGCTACTCAGTTCACCCATTCACCATCGCCGGCGGAGTTGCATGTGTACAAAAAATATTTCCATAAGAACAAAAGAGTTACTATTTTTAATTGAACCCTTTCAGTCAAGAAATAAAAAAAAATTCTTCGAATATAATTTAAAATTATTATGATGATAAAATATCTAATACAACTTTGTTTCTTCCAGAATAATTCATATTAATTTTAATAACATATTTTTATAAAAATATTAAAAAAGTTCTGTATGTATCGAGACTCGAACCACATAAAAGCCTAAGCTATAATCTCCCAATACTCATAACCTCTCAGTCACGAAGACATTTAAGAAACTTGATTCATTTCTTACATTAGATCATCCGGGAGAGAAGGCCATCTGCTTTATGGGTATCGGAACTAATCGTTGTAAACATAGATACCCACGATTGGAGACGCTTTCCAACCAAGAACGGCTTTTCTATAAGGAATCTCTATTCGTTGCCTAAATTCAATTTTTCGTCCCTTATATACTAGAATGTAAACTATTATCTTTTAACCCTTATAGACCAAAATACATGTGTAATTTAATGTCAAAAAAGCCAATCATGCAAGAATAAAAACTTGACCATGGTAAAACTGGTATATTAATAATTATTTTCAGCAAACGCTCCAAAATAATATTAATATACTTGATGTTTGTTGAAGCGCCTCAAGGAATAAAGTAAAATGTTTCGTTTGGTAAAATTTTGATGCAGATTACTTTTATTTGGAGTAAAACAAGAAGCTTTGCTAGGTTTTACCGAAGATTATAATAATTACCGCTCGATCTTTGGTTTTACTAACAAACACCATTGTAAAATAAGTTTAAGTTTAAGTAATAAATAATGTCGATTGTCGAAAATATCATATTGAAAATTAACAATTTCATTATCGCCTTAAGAGCGTTATACATAAGTCTAAAAATTTTACCATACACCAGCATAACTACTACATATACTACAGGATGTAAGCAAAGAATAAAACAAATTTCTAGGGTTGGTAGTACCGATGAAAATAAAACAAAGTTCCTGTGAATATGGTCCCAAAAATGCGGCAATAAGTTCCAAGTAAGTTCTAACATAAGCACATAATATTTCACAAAAATTGTGTGTCACTACATCTATCGTATGTTGAGACTTGTGCTGCTAATTGAATGTTTAGCTACTGACATCTGAACAATTCCTCAGAGACTTCAGATGGCCAAAGTGAAATGCTTTCCGAGCCATGTGAATTCAAAAAATAACATGGGAACGGGGCAAAGATAATTTAAAATAATATTTGTCGACTAGCTAGCATGTATTTATCAATTCTTCTTCTTCCAGTGCCTTCTCCATTGCAGAGGTTGGCAATCATAATAGCTATTTTAATTTTTGAGGCAGTTGCTCTAAATAGTTGTTTTGAACTGCATCCAAACCATTCCCTTAGGTTTCTTAGCCATGAAATTCGTCGTCGTCCTACGCCTCTTCTGCCACTTATTTTGCCTTGGATTATGAGCCGTAAGATGCTGTACTTTTCTCCCCGCATAATGTGTCCGAAGTTTTTTCTGTTTTACTGTTATCTCGACTTCCTTTTCTTTCCCCATTCTTCTCAACACTTCGGCGTTCGTAACTCGATCCACCCACGAAATCCTCTGAATTCTTCTATAGGTCCACATTTCAAAAGAGTTAAGTCTTCTCATTGCCTCTCGATTCAGTGTCCATGCTTCCATTCCATAATATAGAACACTGAGACGTAACATTTAGTCAGTCGTATTTTCAGGGCTAACGTTAGATCTTTGCTACAGGTAACCTGTTTCATTCTAATAAAGTTGGCACGTGCTTTCTCGATTCTGGTTTTTATTTCGACGGTATAGTCATTATTTTCTGTTATTAGGGTTCCCAAGTAAGCGTACTTCTTAACGTGTTGTTTTTACTAATTATCATGAACTTGGTCTTTTTCGTGTTAAGAGTGAGTCCATATTCTCCACTAACTCTTAATAGTTTATTCATTATTTTTTCTAGGTCTCTCAAACTATCAGCTATTATTACGGTGTCATCTGCATACCTAATATTGTTGATTAAAACTCCGTTTACTTTTATCCCTGCTGTTTCAGATTCAATTCCAATATGACCTCTTCAGAATAAGCGTTAAATAATAAAGGTGACAATATACACCCTTGTCTGACTCCCTTTTGTATTTCCACATCTCCGGATATCTCCTGTCCAATTTTTACTGCCGCTCGCTGATTGTAATACAGATTTGATATCAACCTTAAATCTCTTTCATCCAAATTTGCTTCTGAGAATCTCTATCAGTTTGTCATGTTTGACTCTATCAAAAGCTTTGTTGTAATCTATGAGGCAGACATAGAGGTCCCGATTGATATCCAAGCATCTTTGAGTAAGCACATTAACAGCAAATAATGCTTCTCTTGTACCCACCCCGTTCCTGAAGCCAAACTGTGTGTCACTAATATCCAGCTCCAATTTGGAATGTATTCTAGCGTGTACTATTTTCAAAAGGGTTTTCAAAGTATGTGACATGAGACTGATTGTTCGATAGTCACTGCATTCTTTTGAATTTGCTTTTTTTGGTAAACGTATGAATGTTGATATTAACATTTCTCGGGGGATAGTTCCTGTCGTTTAAATTGTATTAAATAATCTCACCAATAAATCCAAATTTTTGTTATTGATCAGCTTCAACAACTCACCTGGCATTTCATCTGGACCAACAGCTTTATTAGTATTTATCGACTCTAATGCATAAATAACCTCTGCTTTAGTAATTTCAGGCCCTCTGTCACCGCTTAGACTATTTATAGAAGAATTTTCGTGTCCTTGATCTTCAAATAGTTTTTCTATGTATTCTTTCCACCTGCATAATTTTTGTTGTGTTTCCATATAATAATGTTTCCCTCTTTATTTCAATTGGAAATGTAAAATGGTGATTTTTTCCGGATCTGTAAAATTTTACCTTCTCGAACTTTTTTTTCGGGAGCCACTGACTTGATTATTCGGTTAGCTTTCCCATCTTATTGTGAGACTTTTTTGTGTCTTAAGTTTTCCTCTAAAACCCAATAGTTTTTCCACAAAAACTCTTCAAAATTTTTTGCCCTTATTTGGAAACACTCTGTATTATTTTTATCTCATTTCCCATATCATTTTTTGAATTCACTTGGCTTGAAAAATTTTTCCACTTTGGCCACCAGGTCTGGGGAATCGTTCAATTGCCAATACTTTGGTCTAAGATACTTATCGTAGATCATAAGAATTTTATGGCTACAATGTACAACTTATCATAATTTTAAGTGATAATAATTCGCTTTTCCCTCTTAGAATAAAAATAACTGTATACCTCGAGAGTATTGACCATATATTATATTTACACAACTTGCTGTGATCTCACTAATAATTTGAATTACTTCATAATTTGTTGGCAGTTTTTTGTAATCTGAAATAAAGTTATTAAAAAGTTTTTTTGATGTTTTTTTCGCAAACTTCACAAACTTACCTCAAAAAATGGCACTAAAAAGTAAGAAATAAATTATATACTATTTGGAATTGCAGTTAACATATATTACAAAAAAAATACAATGAAAATCCGCCAAGATAATCTATTTATTTATAAACAAAAATATCAACAATGTCTTTAAACAATTCCTGGGGGCGTCCAAATCATCCGATTTCGATTCTAAAAAAAGCGTTGTAAAACTAGAGTTCCCTACTAATATGTCGAAAATAAATTTGAATACGTTAACGTGATATTTTGGACTTAGACAAACTTGAAAAATTGTCAATTTTTATAAACGAATTCGGATTACAAAATTATTGTGCAAAAAAACTGCTTTTTTTACCTTTTTTTAATTATTGCTATTTTACAATGACGGAAACAAATTTTAAGATTTCCGACCAACTCTATCTTATGGCAAATTTAATTACGAAACTTTTTTTCCTTTTCAACTTTCCTCTTATATGAATACCTTCAAAGTTACACGAGAGAAAATTTGAAAAAAAAAAACTTTTTTGTTTTCGTTAATTTTATATTTTTATTAATATAAACAATGTTGCCCAATTTTTTGAAATGACACATACCAAATTTATTGTTATTCTGAAGGCTCTCACGCATGTTCCATTTCACATCCACGAAACCCCGTTATTTTACAGATAAGCCCTTTTCTATTATAAGTATACTACTTATACACTACTCATTCCGTAGTGTGACCAAGTTCGAGAAGAAAAAGATTGATATAAACCACATCAACTACTTCAAGAGCTGCTTTTCATTCTTATAATTTCTTTCTCCTTTAGCATAGCAAAAAAAATTCTGAAAAGGAAGGAAAAGTTATTGAAATTGCATTAAAGGTTTCAGCATCACAGTTTATCAGGTAAATAAGCATAATTTAGTCCATTGCCAATAGGCTGTGAAGCCTCTGTTTAAATCTAAATAAATTAGTACTCTCCTTTTTTTAAATTATTCGCTTAATTTTAAAGTTTGTTGATTTGTGTTACATTAAATATACACGCAATGAACTTTTAGGGACACTTTACGACCATAGTTATAAAAAGATAACAACTTCAGTGCGTCACAGAGCCAATAATAAGTGGTATTAACTGCCCATAATTTAACAAGATGGTTATTAAAGAAACACAGTTTTCTCAGAGTAATTAATACAACATTTATACTATATTAAGGATTTATCTTATAGATAATTAAAAGATGATTTTTAAAATTTTTATTTTGGGAATGGTACACATTTTGTGAAATTACTTAAATTGGTTCTTAATTGACTGTCATTATTATTATTATTAAACGCATACAATAACAGGTCTGACCCCACGCAAAGCGAATGATATCTACAGAAAGAAAATACATTTATTGGATTAACATTATAATCTGAAGTAACCATCTATAGTAGAAATTTTTAATAAAATAACTATTTCTGAAAATGTTCCAATGTCTTGACACAGATAAATATTTATTTTCTTGTTACACAATTAATGTAAAATCAGACTTACTAAAGTAAGTAATCACTGTTTTTTGATCTTTCCGCATACGTAATAAAATCTTCCCTATAGACGAGTTGTATTTTTAACCGACTTCAAAAATAGGAGTTTTTCAATGCAACGAATTTTTACAGGGTGTTCAAAACGTGTGGAACATGCTCTCCCCCCGCTAACTTCACATTTTAAAAACAAGTGAATATCTCCGCCAACTGCATCATCACTACATCAGCATTTATATATATATATATATATATATATATATATATATATATATATATATATATATATATATATATATATATATGTGTGTATGCGGATTTCACGGATTCCTCCGTGTGAGTTGCAATAGCAGTGGATATATCCACATTATGCCGTTGTAGTACTGAAACCACATTCAGCAAACGTACAACTATATGCAGCTCCGCATATGAATGAAGTAAAATGCGAACAGTAAATGCAAACTTCCCTCCATCATATCCTTTCTGTGTTAGAGGTTGCACAGTTAGAACAAATTGTTATAAAACGCAATTTATCCTATTCCACCACCATCGAGATGATGGCCTACCTGTACCACCATACCGAGAAGAAAGTCAAAACTTACCCTCCCTGGTGGTGGTGGAATAGGATAAATTGCGTTTTATAACAATTTGTTCTAACTGTGCAACCTCTAACACAGAAAGGATATGATGGAGGGAAGTTTGCATTTACTGTTCGCATTTTACTTCATTCATACGCGGAGCTGCATATAGTTGTACGTTTGCTGAATGTGATTTCAGTACTACAACGGCATAATGTGGATATATCCACTGCTATTGCAACTCACACGGAGGAATCCGTGAAATCCGCATACACGTATATACGCCACACGGCGGGAGGTCGGAGAAGCCGTGTTCAGTATTTGCATGCTTCCTTCCGATCTGTCCTTTGCACAGCCAGGTGCATGTCGGTACCCTGATGAGTCTAGTAGAGACGAAACATGTACCTCTGCCGTATCACTATGGCGGGGAGGGTAAGTTTTGACTTTCTTCTCGGTATGGTGGTACAGGTAGGCCATCATCTCGATGGTGGTGGAATAGGATAAATTGCGTTTTATAACAATTTGTTCTAACTGTGCAACCTCTAATACAGAAAGGATATGATGGAGGGAAGTTTGCATTTACTGTTCGCATTTTACTTCATTCATACGCGGAGCTGCATATAGTTGTACGTTTGCTGAATGTGATTTCAGTACTACAACGGCATAATGTGGATATATCCACTGCTATTGCAACTCACACGGAGGAATCCGTGAAATCCGCATACACGTATATACGCCACCCGGCGGGAGGTCGGAGAAGCCGTGTTCAGTATTTGCATGCTTCCTTCCGATCTGTCCTTTGCACAGCCAGGTGCATGTCGGTACCCTGATGAGTCTAGTAGAGACGAAACATGTACCTCTGCCGTATCACTATGGCGGGGAGGGTAAGTTTTGACTTTCTTCTCGGTATGGTGGTACAGGTAGGCCATCATCTCGATGGTGGTGGAATAGGATAAATTGCGTTTTATAACAATTTGTTCTAACTGTGCAACCTCTAACACAGAAAGGATATGATGGAGGGAAGTTTGCATTTACTGTTCGCATTTTACTTCATATATATATATATATATATATATATATATATATATATATATATATATATATATATATATATATATATATATATATATATTATAAATGCTGATGTTATTTATCATCAGACATCTCTAGTATAACGGAAAGTCGCACAAGATCGTTATTACTTTATCTGAAGAGAGCGTCATCGTATTACTTCCCAAGATATTCTAATAGACTGTCACCGTGCAACACCCTGTATATAAAAATTTAATAACTATACACAAGCATATAAGAAAAATTAATTCCACTTCTGTGTGTACTGCGTATCCTCTTTGTAATGACCTGTGCTTTCAAATACTGCAAAATATCTCAACAGTACCTTCTACTAAGATATTACATTATATAATTTATTATCTATATTATGCTGACTGAGGCATTTTATGATCTGCAGGATTTTAAGAGTTATTTTGGTCGCCTTATTAATTTTTTTACATATCTTAAGTTATTTCAAATATCTATATAGTAATTATTAACCAACGTCTAAAAGAAAATGGTTCTCAATTCGTTGGCTATGTATTTTTTTATGTAAGTACACCGATTACTCTGGAACGGCGGCACTGATTTGAATGAATTTTTTTACGTTATGTTCAGGAAGTTGCTGCGGTAGTTCCATATTATTTTGGACGAAACTGGTGCAGTAAAATCAAAAATAGCGCTGATAATATGAAGGGCAAAAAAATAATTTGGTCCGATTTTTTCCAAAATTATTATGGGACAGTTTTCGGGATCGCACATAATGGATCTAAAATTATTTTTAAAAAATTCAATATGGTGGATCTAATATGGCGGACAAAAGAAATCAGTTTTGTCCAATTTTCTTCAAAGTTGGTACGGGGGAGTTTTCGGGGTTGCCCATAATGAATCTGAAATTATTTTTAAAAAATTCAATATGGCGGACAAAAAAATTATTTTGTCTGATTTTTTCCAAAATTGATACGGGGGAGTTTTTATGGTCGCACATTACGAATCTGAAATTATTGTAAAAAATTAAATATGGCGGATCTAAGACGGCTAATTAAAAATTTTACGTCTCTCGATTTTGCCCAAAATTAGTATTGAAAGATTTTTGTTAGTGTTAATCACGAATTTAAAATTACTTCATGAAAAACTCAATGTGGCGAATTCAATATAGCAGACTGGAAATTTTACATTTTTCGATTTTGTTTAAAGGTCGTATTGAATGGTTTTTTGAGGATGTAAACAGGGAATAAAAAATTATTTTATAAAAATCTAGTATGTCAGATATGATGGTCTAAAAATTTTAAATTTCCGGATTTCATCCAAAATTGGTACTAGGGGGCCTTCAAGGATTTAGATTTATATTAGATTAAGACATTAAAATTTTTATAAATTAAATATGGCGGATCCAATATATAGGTATTAGGGGATATTCGGGATCGTATATTACAAATATGAAGTTAGTTTTTTACAACTTAATTTGACAAATACCATATGAGGAACTGAAAATTTTACATTTTTCCGATTTTGTCTAAAATTAATATTGCGGGGTTCTTGATGCATATACAAACTCAATATGCAGGTTAAAATATGTGGGGCTAAGAAATTTACAAATTCAAATTCTTTTTGAAAAATAACAATATAAATTTTTGTATGAAATTGTAATTTTTGAAGTTGGCGTCATATTTCTAAATGAAACAAACGAGAGATTTACGAACTACGGTAAGAAAGCAATTACAAATAAAATATTTTTTAATCTATTCATGCGATTCACATTTTCTCAGATATTGTTTTGGCGCCGACATTAAAAATTTAAATTTCATATAAAAATTTGTAGTTATTTTTCACTTTTTAACGCATTTTTAGAAGTCTGTTCAATTTTTTTTATAAAAATTTTGTTTATGATACCATTAATTTTGGTTTTCTCAAGAATTAATATTTGATTTGTAAGAATAATGGTACAGTTTTAAAGTAAATATATTAATTGCAACGGTCAACGTTAATAAGCGTTTTGTTTGAACTACCTTTATATCTTATGCAATTACAGATAAGGCCTAAAATTTTATCATTAGTTAGGTAGATTCAGGAGGTTTTTTGCCTTTTACAGTAAGTATATTAAGTTCTTCCATCAAAATTATCAATAGATGCATATGCCCGCTTTACTGACTGATTTTTTTATAAAAATTTTATATCTTTGGCGTGAAACCCAGTGATATATATATATATATATATATATATATATATATATATATATATATATATATATATATATATATATATATTGTTATATCGTAGATTTTCACGGATGGTAGAATGAATAGTTGGGTTATTCTGGGTTTCAATCCGTTCGTTCAAAAAATCGTTTTCACGATCACAACATGGCATCCCTGGTGTTGTTTGGGCCGTAGCAGACAGGTGTCTGCACTGAGCATTGTGCTAATGCTGGATCCACGACGGGGTGTTAGTCCCCACTGTTCTTCAGTTACATCTCGACTTGTCGTATATTCAGAAACAAGAATACAGATTCTAAATAATACGCCAAGTGAGATGTCTAAAGGGGGGGTGTCGTAGAAAGACGTTTCTCACCGCCTTTCTCCGAGAACATTTCACTTCAAATATAAGATCCAACAATATATTAGTACGGCAAGTGAGTGTCTGGGAAGGTGTCAGTCGGAATCCCCCCGGCGGCCGGCTATTCACTCTGACTGGGCAGCTGCTGTCAACTGGCAGAGTGTACTCATTTTAGCATAGATGTATATGTGTAAATATATATGTTTTATGTCTAGTAAATGTATTCTGTGATGTTATATGTATGATAATAAAGGACTTTGAAAATGAAAAATGAAATGAGTCGGAATCCCACTGACGAGTCCTACGACTGGCACCGGGACGAAACACTCCAAAATTTTTCAAGTGTATAGGAAAGCTGCTTCCTCCGGCACGGGCTCTAAATGAGGGGCCGGAAGCCAGGGGGCGTAAAGCCGGTAACGTAGCTTCCTATATCACAACAATATATATATATATATATATATATATATATATATATATATATATATATATATATATATATATATATCCATATGTTTATCTATGCTTAAGTGACTGTTATAATTTCTTGTGAACATCTACTTTGTGTGTTAAGTCACGTTCATTTTACAGCTAGTAGATTATTTGTATTTTTATAACTACATTATTTAACACATGTTTATACTATTTTTGAATGATTTTGAATTTTTTTGTACAACACAAAAATATAATAAAATTTATGAAAAATTCCGAATGATTACCATAATGTTAATAAGCGCTTTATAATTAAATTATATTATACATCCAATAAAACTCAAACCGAATATATTTTTTACATTCACGACATTAAGTTGTTTTTAATTGACTCTAATTAGTATCCAAGCTCGCTACTTGCTACAAAACAATTACACGAGAAAATTTAATAGAGACTTGGTGCAATCCGGTTAGCACTAAATTAATAGGTTTGATCCAGATTTTTAAATAACATGAAGTGTTATAGTTATTCTGTATATTGATGGCTCAGTTGTTAGAATATTTATTAGTAATTTATAAAAAATTCATATACAATTTTTTAACGAAGATTCTCGATATTTACCAGAAAAAAAAACCCATTGGATTGATATTGGGCGAGCCTGGCACTCTAATTAATGGTTGGCTCCATCCTATTCATCTGTCATAGAATGTTTCGTTGCGGTACCTCCGCACGTCCAGATTAAAATAAGGTAGAACATTATCTTGAAGGAGCAAAATAATTAGTCTTATTTCAATGGGAAAATTTTCCAACAATGGTGGAAAATCATTCCGCAGAAAATTTAAATAAGCATCTCCATTTAACAGTCCATCAAAAAAGTGAAGTCTTACAAGTTGATCTCCTTTAATTCTGCTCCAAACGTGTAGAGAGAACGGACGCTAATGTTGCCGTTCCATAATGTCATGAAGGTTTTCATAAAAGTACTGACGCTTGTTATGAAAACTGGTAATACCATCACGTGTAAATGTAGCTTCGTCGGTGAATAATATGATTTTAACGAATGGATGATTTTGTTCATATTTTTCTAAAACTTAATTGCACTTGTTTAGTCGCAGTTGTTCATCACCCTCATAAAGGGTTATATATGAAAAGGATAAAGAAGTTCCTCATGAAGGACTTTACAAGCCAAGGCAATTCCATCTTCTAAACATATCTTCATAGTACTAGTACCTGGATCGGCTTTCTATCCTTTCAAGAATTTTTTGTTCCATCTCAACATTTCTAACTGATTTTGGTCTTCCTTTAGAATAAAATTTGAATGCTCCGAATTCGCCCAGTGTTGAGCAACCTTGGGCTAGCACATGAGAGCACATAAGATGTTTCTTTCAGAATAAGCTTCCCGCCTTGCTTTTTCTGCATTTTCGTTGGTTCTCCCACTATAAAAATGCATGTCGCGATATTCATTATTTTTAAGGTTTTTACGAATTTGATATCTACTAAAATATAAAGAAAATCTTACTTGTTAACCATTTTTTATCAAATGAAAATTTTCCTAAATATTTGTCATATTTAACTAAATTTGAAGCTTAGTAACTTAATTCTTTCTTCAATTCGCGCTTAAATCGCGTGGTTTATCGGCTGGAAAAAACATTTTTTAAACAGAACAATAGATATCATTAAGCGTAGTCCCTGTATCGAATAGCAACCTGATAAGTTAAAAACTAACTGCAAGATATTGAAAATGATTAAAAATAAAATTTTTATAAAAAAATTGAACCGACTTCTAAAAGTGCGCTAAAAAGGGAAAAATAACTAGAAATTTTTATATGAAATTGAAATTTTTGAAGTCGGCGCCACACTAATACCTGACAAAATGTGATTCGCATAAACAGATTAAAAATACTTTATTTGTAACTGCTTTCTTACCATAATTTGTATATATTAGTAGTATATTCCCATTTTAGCGCACTTTTAGAAGTCGGTTCAATTTTTTTATAAAAATTTTATTTTTCGATTTTTAGTTTTGAATTCTTTATGATATTCATAAATTATTTGAACTACATGCTAATCGAGATTAATGTATCTCGCAATGACTCCAAATCACCCTAAAATGAACCACTAAAAATTCTTTGATTCTTAGAGTTCTCCAAATACCAGTAAAATTGTGTCAAACAAATATTTAGTCTGTCATAGTAAATCCAATATCTTAAGTTTCAAATTAATTTTAGATTCGTAATATAGGCCTCAAAACCTTCCAATATCAATATTTAAAGAATTTGAGACGTAAATTTCTTAGCCCGATATATTTTATATTGCATATTGAGTTTGTACACCCCCAAGAACCTCGCAATATCAATTTTAGATAAAACCGGAAAATGTAAAATTTTTAGTCTTTCATATTGTATCTTATCAACCTAATACACCACCCCCCAACGCCCTAATACCAAATATAAAAAAATGTGAATAAGGTCAAATTTTCAACCCACCATATTGAATCCGCCATTATGAATTTCAAAAAAACAATTTAACGTCTTAATCTAATCTAAATCTAAACCCTTCAATGCCCCCTAGTACCAATTTTAGATGAAATCCAGAAATTTAAAATTTCTAAACGGTCATATTGCATCCGAAGTATTAGATTTACTTAAAATAATTTTATATTCGCTATTTACATCCTCAAAAACGATTCAGTTCCACATTTGAACAAAATCAAAACATGTAAAATTTTTTGTCAGCTATATTGCATTCGCCATATTGAATCCTGAAAAAATACGATTAAATTCATAATTTACACCATCAAGAACCCTCTATATCAGTTTTGGAGAAAGTCGAGATATGTAAAATTTTTAGAACACCATATTGAATCCGCCAGATTGAGTTTTTCAAAAAATATTTTAATTTCGTAAATCCCTCCATACTGACCTCAGACAAAATCGAGAGATGTAGAATCTTTAATCCGCCACCTTAGATCCGCCATATTTAATTTTTTTTTAATAATATCAGATTCATAATGTGCTATCCCAAAAACTCCCTCATATCAATTTTGAAAAAAATCGAACAAAATTAATTTTTTATCCACAATATTGGATACGCCATATTGAATTTTTTAAAAATAATTTTAGATTTGTCATGTGCGACCCCGAAAACTCCCCTGTACCAATTTTGGTGAATATCGGACAAAATTGATTTTTTGTCTGCCATATTGGATCCGCCATATTGAATTTTTTAAAAATAATTTTAGATTCGTCACGTGCGACCCCGAAAATTCCCCAGTACCAATTTTGGAGAAAATCGGACAAAATCGATTTTTTTGTCCGCCATATTGGATTCGCCATTTTGAATTTTTTTAAAATAATTTCTGATTCGTTGGGTACAACCCCGAAAATTCCCCCATACCAATTTTGGAGAAAATCGGACAAAATTAATTTTTTTGGCCGCCATATTGTAAACGCCATCTTGAATATTACTGATTCAATTTCGTCCAAAAAAATATGGGACCACCGCAGGAACTTCCTTAACATAACGTAAAAAATTTCATTTAATACATAAAAAAATATATATATACGCGACGAATTGAGAACCTCCTTCTTTTAGAAGTCGGTTAAAAAATTGAACTTTGACAGACTGTAACTCCAGAAGTATTTCGACTTTTTATTATATAACTTACTGCCTGTACTCTATTATATAGAATCACCTCTCCAAGTATCCTGATGTATTATCCTAACATTAGGTATATATAAAAATACAGGCCATCATCGTTATTACATTAATTCGGCTATTTTAAGAGCCTGATGTCAGTGGGACTTGTAACTTTTTATAGGGGTAGTGTCAAAACGTGGGACAAAATATTGAACCACTATAAGACGTTGAAACAACAAGTTTCGTACCTATTGTAACTTATATAACTTTGAAAGAGTGGAGCGTTTTAAATATCTCGGAGCGACAATCACCGCAGATAACGATATCACAGAGGAGATAAAAGGGAGAATTCCGGCAGCAAACAGATGTATGTATAGTCTTAACAACACCATCAAATCCAAGAACCTAACACGAACCTCAAAAATCAGGATATATAGAACAGTGATTAGACCAGTGCTCATGTATGACTGTGAGACGTGGACGCTGACAAAAGCAATGGAAATGAAACTTAGATGTTTTGAGAGGAAAATCCTTAGAAAGATTTTCGTACCCTATCACGACTCCAATACTAATCAATACCGAATAAGAACAAATGTCAAGGTCAAACAGATATATAACGCTAGCTAACATCGTACAAGAAATTAAATCACAACACCTAAGATGGGCTAGCCATGTCCAGAGGCTCCCTAATAACCGCCTTACCAAGTTAATTTGGGAGGAGGCCCCGACAGGGAAAAGACCCTTAGTACGCCCAAGAATGCGGTGGAGAGATAACATATGGTCAGACTTAAGAACAATTGGGTTATCCACTGACCCAACTATCATGGACGATCGTGTGAGATGTAAGCAAGTTGTGCAGTCAGCCAAGACCCATCCCGGGCTGTAGGGCACTTAAGGAAAGAAAGGAAAGATTGTAACTTATCCTCCATTAACAGGTGCCCATCCAAAAACAATATAAAACTAGTAAAAGTTTAAAAATTAAAGAGTTAAATAAAATTAAAGTATATGTTCAAACTATTCCTTAAAAATCAGTACAAAACACTAAAAAGTAATTAATGGCCCATAAGTTTTTGATAAATAAAATCAATTCTTCCTTCTTATTTTGTTTGAAAATTTTTCGATCACTTTACTAGTAAAGTCTTTAATTGTATTAACAAAGTGCTTTTCTGCTAAAAGCGTACCTAAAGGCACTAATTTAATCTTCTCTCATTGTGTTTCTCAGAAGTATTTTAATTATTTTAAGCATTGAAAAGCAAAGTTCAGCTTCAGATGTTGAGATTGGTATTGTTACTAAGATACCTAAAAGTTCTATAGTTTTTGAAAAGTTCAACAAAAACTTACTTTGTGTTTGTTTGAGTCATAGACAACGATTTTTCTTGCGAATTAGTAGATATCTGTTGGACTTCTATTGTCTTTATTTTTTGTTGAGTATCACGACGTTTCGGATAGTAATTATCTCTAGCCATTTTCAAGTGATATTAAACAAATTTTTAAGCTACACAACTATTTACACTAAAAGGAAATACAGTGGAGTGTGACCGAGATATGTGTGCAGTGATGCGTGCTACTCTAAGTCTCATTTATACTGCATTCAGTTTTAGTTTACAATTGCTAATAAGCGGTTTCCATATTTCTCTTATATCTAAAGACGGTTTACTAAAGCAATTCGGGTTCTGATGTATAACTGCGGCTTCTTTGAATTTCCGTTTTCTCCAGTGTTTTTCTCGGTGTAGGATTCTAGCTTTAGATCTTTTTATGTGATCTCCATGAGTCCAGGCGTGGTGGGCGGCTTCAGATTATTCTATTTTTCCACGAGATGTGTTCTTCTGGTGTTCTTTGATGCTTACTTCAAGAGGTCTCTTTGTTTCGCCAAAGTAGAAATTGCCACATTCACATTGTATCTAATACACACAGTTTTTCATGTCTCGTTGAGTTGTTGATTTGACCCTAGTGAACTGGCTTCACAGAGATTGTGTGAATTGAAAGCATCGTTAATGTTATATCGTTTTCTTATTCTTGCACCTTTTTCCGAAATGCCATTAACATAGGGGATATTCAGCACTGGTTGTACTTTTTCGTCCTTTTTCTTCGTTGTTCCAGAATCTTATCCACCAGTTTTGCTGGGTATCCGTTGGCTATTAGACACTTTTAATGTGATCTACCTCTTTCATCAAGCTCTCGTTGCAGTTGCATAGAATTAATGTTCTCTCTACGGTGTTTCTTACAATTCCATATTAGGTGTTGTTAGAGTGGTTTTATATTTACTCCCACAAAAACCCCCATATTCCAATTATGGACAAAATCGAAAGATGTAAAATTTTTAGGAACGCCATATTAGATCCGTCATATTGAATTTTTTTAAAATAATTTTAGATTCTTTATGTGCGACCCCGAAAACTCCCCCATACCCCCCCCCCCCCATACAAATCGGACAAAATTAATTTTTTATACTCCACATTATCAACACCATCTTAGATTTTACTGAACCAAAATAATATAGGACCATCGCAACAACTTCCTGAACATAATGCAAAAAATTTCATTTAAATCGGTGCCTCCGTTCCAGAACAATCGATGTACAGGGTGAGTCAACGATTGGATGAAGTAGGTTTGTGCCTTTTCGGTGAAATTAACAAAGAAACTATATTTATTGTTTAATACAGTTTATTTTTACGCAGATTTTAAAAATATTTAGGACTCTATAGGGTGAGCCAAAAAACTAGGACAGCATAAAGTTGTATTTTTTTAAATAGAACACCCTATATACGAATCGTATTTTCGATTTAGCTTATAGTTTTAAACCTTTTTTATTAAGGGTTTACTATAACAAAACTTTATAGTTTCTGAGATAATTAAGTTTAAAGAAAAAAAGTCACATTTTCAAGCATCAATTCAATCCTAAATAACGTTTTCAATTTTGTGACAAATATATTCAAATTTGGAATTTAGCAAGGCCAAGGACAAATTAACATAATTTTTACCTAATATTTGCAATAAAAGCTACAGGGTGTTGAACACATCGGCTCAAATTTGAACAAGTTTAAATGAATAAATATCTTTTTTTTTAAATGGTACACCCTGTATATTTTCATGTTATTTAATAGAGTAATAAAAACCCTAAAAGTTTTGTTCAATATATCCTATACCTATTTATAATAGTTTTTGAGATATTTCAGTTTTTCTTATTTTCCATACTTTTTTACAGAAATAGTCTTCATTATCATAGTAGCCATGGCAAAAACAATGTAAAAGAACATTTTTCTGTGTATCAAATTTATAACCGCAATTGCTTCTTTTGGTTTTTATGTAGTGTAGTTTGGTTTTTTTTTTGCATTCATCTTATATTGTAAAATGAATTTTCCAAAGAATGAGTTAATAGATATGATTTATACAATAGGAGAGGTTCAAAAAAATTGCCTCCTTGCTCAAAGAATTTACAAAATGAAGTATCCTGATCGACGCCAGCCTAATGAAGAAAAAGATCTACAAGTATTGTTAAATGTTCAGGAAAATCCTTATATTGGTAGACGTCAGTTAGCAGCATTATGTGAAACATCACAATCCACCGCTAATCGTACTACCAAGAAATATAGGTATCATCCATATCACATGGAATTACACCAAGAATTGCATGGACAGGATTTTGAAAGAGTGGCCACCAAGGTCTTGCGACATCACCCCATTAGATTTCTTCCTATGGGGTTATATTAAAAATAAGGTGTATGTTAATCCACCAACAACAGTGGAAGATATGCGAAACAGGATTAGGGATACCTGTAGAACAATAACGCCACTAATTTTGTCCAGGGTCCGAGAAAATCTGCAAAAAAGACTAAATTTGTGCATTGCACAAGAGGGTCGTTTATTCGAACATTTATTAAAAAGAAATAATTAATCTCAGTATTTAATAGGTAATTTTTTTGTTTCAATTTAGTATAAAAGTAAATATGTATTTGCCTTGTCGTTATTGTTGTGTTAATTTTTTCACATTATGTTTAATTAAACTATTGCCGTTGTAATATCACTACATAGTATAAAACAAAGTCGCTTTCTCTGTCCCTATGTCCCTTTGTATGCTTAAATCTTTAAAACTACGCACCGGATTTTGATGCGGTTTTTTTCAATAGATGGAGTGATTCAAGAGGAAGGTTTATATGTATAATAACATCCATTAAATAGTGGAGAAATACTGTTATTTTTGAGGTTTCTAATGTGATGTCGTTAATTATCATATTTTTTTCCGCTTACATTGCAAACGCAGGCTGAACCCTACGAGATTTATCAAAATAATGTACTAATTATTTGTACACATTGAAAAGGTCTACAGAAAACTCCGCGATGGTATATGTCTATCTCTCATGGATATCCCACAATAACATTTTTTTGTCATTTACTTTTTACGACAAATAATGGCAAATTTTGAAGCGATTTTAACCAATACAGCATTAATCCTTATCCAATTAAATAGCTTAAATACATTGTTGATTTAATATAGATCTATATGGTCCTTTACAGCACAAGATTTAAATGAATATTTTCGAAGATATTACAGATTTAAAATTGCGGGAAGTAGCGCTTGCGGCGGTACTGGCCGACCGGGGCGGCGGCAGCGTGCCTATAAATAGCGCGTCGGAGGCCGATGTAATAATTGTTGTAAAAATAAAATAAATAGTCACAGTTTTTCTGCAGTGTATTTAGTATCAGCATTGCACCCGTGCGAAGCCGGGGCGGGTCGCTAGTAACGAATAATATATTTCATCATATTTAACCACATTTTGTTTGTTTCTGTAGTTTCTTTTTATTATTTTACATGGCTACTATGATAATGAAGACTATTTCTGTAAAAAAGTATGGAAAATAAGAAAAACTGAAATATCTCAAAAACTATTATAAATAGGTATAGGATATATTGAACAAAACTTTTAGGGTTTTTATTACTCTATTAAATAACATGAAAATATACAGGGTGTACCATTTAAAAAAAAAAAGATATTTATTCATTTAAACTTGTTCAAATTTGAGCCGATGTGTTCAACACCCTGTAGCTTTTATTGCAAATATTAGGTAAAAATTATGTTAACTTGTCCTTGGCCTTGCTAAATTCCAAATTTGAATATATTTGTCGCAAAATTGAAAACATTATTTAGGATTGAATTGATGCTTGAAAATGTGACTTTTTTTCTTTAAACTTAATTATCTCAGAAACTATAAAGTTTTGTTATAGTAAATCCTTAATAAAAAAGATTTAAAATTATAAGCTAAATCGAAAATACGATTCGTATATAGGGTGTTCTATTTAAAAAAATACAACTTTATGCTGTCCTAGTTTTTTGGTTCACCCTGTAGAGTCCTAAATATTTTTAAAATCTGCGTAAAAATAAACTGTATCAAACAATAAATATAGTTTCTTTGTTAATTTCACCGAAAAGGCACAAACCTACTTCATCCAATCGTTGACTCACCCTGTACATAAACATAAAAAATACAAAGCCTTAAAATATTTTGTTCTTGTACTTACTACAACTTTCACGGTTAAAATTTCATATTAAATTTACTATGTTTAATTTGGTTAATTTTACCTTCTTTTGTTTCGTTTTGCGTACCTCGATAACATTTTCGTGAATTGTGGTTTGCTTATTTTCTGGCTAGTTTGGCGTTTTGGGTAGTTATCGAGATACAACCTGGAAACAGGGATTTCGTCGGTCTCTTCGCATTTTTACCAGGAATCAGTCTGACTCCAGAAAATCGGGGTCCATCTTCTGGGTCGAATAACAACCTAGATCCACTCTCTGGGTAGAAGAATAACTCAGATCCACCCTCTGGACCCAGGAAACCCAGATCCACCTATAGGGATACAAACAAGTCCACCTTTTGGGTCAAAAAAAAACCTAGATCCTCCCTCTGGGTATAGAATATCCTCCACCCTCCGGGAGCAAGAGCAGTCCACTCATCAAGAAAGAAACACTCAAAGACCACCTATTTCTTATGAATAAAGAGTGAGATTAATACTTAAACCTTGATGAGTTTTATTTGTCCCACAACTTCTTGTCTTTTTTTTTCAGTGCGTTACCTTTTCATATTTTTAATATTTTGTGTAGCGATTTGAGAGCTGAGTTGAACGCTAGGCTCAAGCAATAACGTAGGGGGGGGGGGGGTTCCGTGCATACCCGGCTAAAATTCAGTGGCGCCCTTTAAAAATACTTACCCCTACTCTACGACATAGGGGCTAGCTTAGCACTTTGCTTCCTGGTGCCGTCTCTAGCTTTCAGCTCTATTCTGCTCCTACGAGTTAGTTTTTACGCGTCTTTTACATTAAATACCAGTGTAACCCAACATACCAAAAAATTTGAAAAATCGACATGGTACACCTGAAAAACTTCCCTTGTACGTGTAATTATGTAACAGAATGTTGGTATACAGAATCGATGTCTCTTTTTGGGGTGGCGCCGATGTCACAAGAATACAGTATGGCAAGCGAAAGCGAGTTGGGTGAGGGGGAGGGGTTCCAGTGACATTTACGTCAATTTTCAACGGGAAGGTGGGTGCCAGCAGCATTCACGTTCCTACACTGTAAAAAAAATGCATCAAATTTAATGGAAATGTGCTGGAAGCAATTTCTCAAACGTTTATTGAATGCATTTAATGTAATGCAGTGAATTTAATAAATTTACAGCAATCTAAATTAATTTATTACATTAAATTTAATGAAATCATACATAAAATTTAAAATTTGATCATTACAACTTACGGTGACTATTATCGGAGAAAGGACCGCCTACGGTTTTGTGCTTCTCTCATTTGTGCACTACTTGGCTCCGTCGATTTTTTTTGAATTTGGATTTTTTGTTGTGGTGAATGGAATTGAGTTGACTCTTGAAGTGAATCGATCGTAGTAAATTCCATGTGTGAATCAAATGAGTTAGCGGGGTGTCTTTCTGTAGACGCGAGCGTTTCGTTTCGTTGACCCAAAGGTCGTAAACCAGGGAAATGGTTGAATTGTGAATGATTTTCCAGGGGATTAATCGATGTAATTATAGAAGAAACCTCGTAGTACGATTCGTTTTGGAAATCGATGAATTGTCTGCCGAGTCTTGCAGTATTCGTAACGGGGTTGTCTAAATCGATTAGATTTCCTTGAATCTGTTCACTGTGGTGCTGTGGTTGTTGTGTTGTTTGGCGAAAGGAAAGGCACCCAAGGGGTGCCGGAGAGGACCCACCGTAACCTCCCGACCCAGGAAAGATCCAGGCCTCCTCACCTTTCTTGCTGTTTGTTTGTGGCATTGGGAATTGTTGAGCCATATTTTATGCTCTTAAATTTTGAAGAGTTTTGAAGTTTTGTTGTTTTTTTGTGTGAGCCAAAAGTCAAATGGGGACTTTAATTTAATATAAGACGCGTATGGAGGTGAGCTGAAGTGCTCTACGGGCCTTGTGTAATGTGATTGGGGTAATCTAATTATTGGAAAATTAGATTGGTTGGTTGCAACTTTTGAATGTACTGTGTAAAAGTTTGTTTGTACGAGAAAGTCAATCTAAATTTGTCAAGTGTTTGTCTTTTGGTCGGAAAAGATTTTTCGCAAATTTAATTGTATTTCTCGTTGGTATCCGAAATCCGCTGCCTTCTCCGAATTTCGCGATATTTTATGTCACGGTGATTTGATGGGACTTTTCTGTTAATTTTTTCGCGCTCGAATTTTGTATGCCAAATCTTTCCAAGTGTTTACCAATTTAGAAAAAAATTCGTGCGGGACTAACCTTAGAAAAATGCTTTTCTAAGTACTTTTTTGGTATTGTTTAATATATGGGGATGGTTCAAGGCTTTTGCAAACCTTTAATGTCTTTGGAGGGTGAGTTTATTGGGAACACTCTTTATTTAATTTGTTTCGCGAAGTTTATGACGGTGATCCGTAATTGCAACCCCAGTTCGTGTATACAATTACGAATAACACCCGTCTTTCGAACTCTAGTATATCGGGCTCTGAGGTTTAGAAAACCTAGCTTACCTTAACCTGTAAATTTAATCAGAGGAACCCCGATATACCGTATTTAAATCCGATTTCAGCAAAAACAAAAATTAAATTATTTTTAGAGTCTTCAGGCGCCCCAGCCTTTGGCAATTTCCCGGGAAAAAGCTACTAGTTCGTCCAGGGGCCTCGGAGGTGCTTTGTTTTAAACTTAAAATTAGCAGAAATAATCCTTCAGCCACGCAGCCGTCTAAAAAGATCGTCGAGGTTGATATTTTCTGGGCTATTGAGCCTTCCTGCAGAATTATCTTCTCGAATTTGTCAAATATCTTTCCCCTAAAATACGAATTTCTTTTAAGAAAATGCGAATTTCTTTCAAAAAGTTGCGATATCTGACAAATTCTAACGTTCTTTCTTCACAACTGATGTTTTCTCTCTTCAAAACTGATGTTACGTGATTTTCTGTCTCTTCCTTGAGCATAAAATACTGGCAGTGACGTTTTGGCTGACTATTGCACAAAACATGGGGTTTATATAGTTTCCGAGAGCTGGCTCTACTCTCTTGTGTGTAACCAATCAGAACAAAGCGAACTTTTGATTGGACACTTTTTCGTTTACGCCGGAACTATATAAGAAAATTGCATTGTGCGATTGCCGTCATTCTATCCGTCGGATCGCGACGAATCTTGCGGCAATCGATTGGATTTTTCATTATGCAATTTCTCATTCCATTGTAAATTTGTTAATCCGTAAGGGATATTTACAATACTATGTACATTAAATATGTTTATTATTTTGGTATCACATATTTAATGCACCAACATAAATGTGAGTTCAAAAAATTTTGTATTCTTGTACGTATGAATTGAGAGGAAATGCTCAATAAGAACAGCCATGCTTTATTTTCATTAAGAATCAAAAGCTCTGCTTTAGATTGCAAGAAACTACCAGAAAAAGGTGGACATTTTTCCTATATGTGGTGTACAGTCATCTATAGACCAGTTTCGCACTCGTTGGTTCCTGTCAGTACGGGACAGACATGTACACCTCACCGAGTCACCATAAGAAAATTGAGTCCTTTAAGCAACTTATATGATACTAAATGAAAAGTTCAATACAAGTTGCGCCATCTTCCGGAATCTCATGCAATGTACGTTAAATTTGTTGTATGTGCACAAGAAATTTCAATGCAGTATCTGAAATCATATTACTGTACTTGTATATATTTTTTAACATAAGAGTCATTACCATTCATATAGTCTACATTAGAATTAAATTAACACATATGGGATAATAATGTAAATTCCTTTAGTGTTAAGGCATACCGGGTGTCAACGAATGTATTAGACAAGTCATAATTTCTAGAGTATTATATGTATCAAAATGAGAATTGGTACAGGTAAATGGTATGTAAAGGGGGGAGTTTTCGCATATTTTTCCCTTTCCGGTCACTTCCGGTTTCACCGGAAATGGCCCCGGTTTTGAATTCTTAAATAGAACATCCTGTATATTTTAACATCTTTGGATTTCTGAGACAATTCTAGATCGGAATGTGACATTTTAAAAACTTTTTACGTCTGCTTCATTTTTTTAGAGCCACTTTCAAAATTGCATCTAGGTGGCCATGATCGGACGCAAACTAATCTAAGGGCCTTAGGTGATGTCAAAAAAATACAATCGCAAAGTTTTAGTGGCTAGTATGAAAGACAGGAATAAGACAAGTTGACAAAATTACGTTTTCATTTCTATTAATTTTCAAATGGCGACCCCTTTTTGACAACTACTTTTCGAAAAAGCATTCTTTGACGAATCTAACGGTACTAATTTATTTGCGATTGGATTAGACATAAGAACAGAAATTAAATATTATTAAGCAAAATACTGGATAATTTATTTACTTATGACAAGTGCGCCATGGACAGCCATGATGCATAATAATTTGCCACTGTTTTTATCAAGTCTTCTTTGGAAAACAAAGCACTCACTTAAGTAGATAATGACAGTGACATACGCTCTAAATCAAATATTAATAACATATCCACTTTTTCACTTTGAGTATACATTATTTTAACGAAAATTTAAACTAAACTTAACGAAAATTAAGAAACTTTTACGTCTGTTCTTAGAGCGTATGTCACTGTCATTATCTACTTAAGTGAGTGCTTTGTTTTCCAAAGAAGACTTGATAAAAACAGTTGCAAATTATTATGCATCATGGCTGTCCATGGCGCACTTGTCATAAGTAAATAAATTATCCAGTATTTTGGTTAATAATATTTAATTTCTGTTCTTATGTCTAATCCAATCGCAAATAAATTAGTACCGTTAGATTCGTCAAAGAATGCTTTTTTCGAAAAGTAGTTGTCAAAAAGGGGTCGCCATTTGAAAATTAATAGTTAGAAATGAAAACGTAATTTTGTCAACTTGTCTTATTCCTGTCTTTCATACTAGTAACTAAAACTTTGCGATTGTATTTTTTTGACATCACCTAAGGCCCTTAGATTAGTTTGCGTCCGATCATGGCCACCTAGATGCAATTTTAAAAGTGGCTCTAAAAAAATTAAGTAGACGTAAAAAGTTTTTAAAATGTCACATTCTGATATAGAATTGTCTCAGAAATCCAAAAATGTTAAAATATACGTTCTATTTAAAAATTTAAAACCGGGGCCATTTCCGGTAAAACCGGAAGTGGCCGGAAAATGGAAAATATGCGAAAACTCTCCCCGTCACATACCATTTACCTGTACCAATTCTCATTTTGATACACATAATACTCTAGAAATTATGACTTGTCTAATAGATTCGTTGACATCCGGTATATGAATTAATTTTAATGTACAGAAAGTTGAAATATCTTTTCAGTTACTTTATTGAAATTTAAGATAGCATTTAATCAAATTTAATGTATCACGAACTGATATTTGATTGTAATGCTTTAAATTCAAAGTAAATGTAAATTATTCACGATTTTCAGTACAAAGTCATTAAATTTAATGTAGAAGGGATATTAAATTTGCATTAAATTTATGGTTATTTTTAACAGTGTAGTACAGGAGGCAGGGGCATGTCTATTTTTCTGAATTCGAAGCTCTTTGTGTGGAGGAGCAACCCCCCTTGGATCCGCGCCTGATGAACTGACTTGTTTGCTAGCAACTGTAGATGGCATAACTTACTTCGCTTACAATGTAAGCCTGTAAGAAGAGTGATTATTTCTCGAAGGTAAACACTCTTTACAGCTTAATTTCTTGCTCTCATGAAAAATTTTTTTTAGTTCCCATTTTATACAATTTTAAAATGTTTCTTTTTTTCGTCATTATTAAACAATTATCAATTGATTTTTAAATAGGTATAAGTGAATTATAATAAAAATAGGTCAAACGAATATTTCCATTACCTGTACGCTCACTAAGTCTCGTAGCCATATTTTAATTTAGACCTCACTGGTTCTAAATGAATTAATTTGGACCTCACTGGTTCTAAATTAATCCCCCACCGACAATTGGATCTAAGTGTAATTAAAAAACCGCATTCTATATACAAACACTTCTTTAGGAAATTGCCAGTTTAAACGTTGCGTAGTCTGCAAGTTGTTCATACTATATCCTAATTGATTGAATATTAATTAATAAGCATTATATTTGTGACGCGTGTCCTTACTTTTTGTTACTAGAACCTTCGAATGAAATACAGTAGTCGAGCTAATCGGCAGATAATTCAAATTCAATTTAGGACCTTTTTGTTACATTTTGATTTACGTATAAGGTAAGTCTTTTTTTTTAATTTAGATACATTTAATACGGGTAAGAAGCAGGTTAGAAATTGAAGAGTGATTGATAAACTCAGCCTTCAAAATAGTTTATGTTGTGTAATTTTCGATTAAAAAAAATTGTATGACCGTATGTTTTTAACTTTCATCACATATAACTTTTGAAAGAAGTAAAATATTTCGAAAGGGGATGCTTCCAAAAGAGTTCCGCAAATGAATTTCCACGCTAGGCTTTTTGCAAAAATGTTAGGAACGGTAAAAAATTATTGGCTAACTTTTTCGGTGTAATTTGCGGAAAGAGATCCTTTGACGCGGCTTTTAACATAGAGTTGGACATTTCTAATAGAGTGAGATAAAAATATTTTCATGGCAGATTTATTGCAAATAATAATCGTGTGATAAAGTCAAAATATGCTGTATTATCTCAAAAACAAGTTCTTATTGACTAAACTGTAAAAAAATAAAAATAATTTACATGGAATTAAATACTGCAGTATTTTTGACAAAATAATAATTCAAGAACTAAAATAGAATAAATGTGCCAATATTTTGATCAAAATTTTAAAGTCTTTATTTTAAATATCGTATCTTTACTTCGAGAACGCCATTGTCACCTAAAAAGGTGGAACAATTTTTTAAATCACCAATCAATGGAACTTTGAGCAATATTTTTCAAATTTTTATCCATTTTTCGACTGCATTACTAGTAGAAAACGGCCATTCAGAAATTGGCAAAATTATCAATTCATCTCTAAAGCGCCAAGGCAGAAGAAAAGTTCAATGTTTTCAGCTATCATCAAAAAAAGGTAATTTTTGTATAGGAATACAAGGTTGCGAATCCAATATGGTGGAAGTTTAATTAAAAAATTGCGGTAAATCTCTTAGTTTACGAGAAAAAAAAAACTAAAATCTCTTGTTGGAATATTTAACCTCAAAATATAAGCTTTTCCCCAGAAATGTAACAATTTAGCAAAAAAAACAATCATTGTACGATAGATAGCGAAATTCATATTAAATTCTGCGATTTTTGATCTTTACAGGCGCTACACTATAATATTTGAAACAAATTTTTCCGAAACTCAAATTTCTCTACTTGGGATGAGGCAATGGGGTAATTTTTTTAATTAAAAGTTATGCAATTGTGAATTTGAGAAAAATGCTTCAGTAACTTTCATTTGGCATTAAAAATAATATTTATTGAGAATTGTTTGGAAAAATTCATATTAATGTATGTAGAATCTATGTCGATTCATCCTTTTATTCTATTTTTGGCTGAGAGTGCACTAATAATGTAACAAAACTAAAGATAATCGGTAGAGATCATTCGTCATCCAAGGTCGTTCGGAGGACATTTTTGAGTTAAAAACAACGAAATTTACTATTTTTTCAACAATATTTTATATTAATAATTATATATATATATATATATATATATATATATATATATATATATATATATATATATATATATATATATATATATACAGGATGAGCAGTTAAGTCCACATCATATGGGATTTTTTTATTAATAGATTTATTCGAAATTTTACTTTGGCAAGAATTTCTGTTTCGATCGAGATGAAAATTAACAAAAAAAAAATAGCAGTCACGTGATTAGTATTACCTGCCAAATTTTAATTTTTTTCCAAAAAAAAATTCAATAGTGGAGTTATATCTCAAAATATCGAAAAAAGTCAATAGAAAAGGTTTTTTTTGTAAATTGCGCCACTGTTGGAAAATAAGACTCAACGCAACCTACATAAAACTTCTTGGTTTTGACAATACTTCATGCTAGACATATTTTGTTTAAAGTAGCGTCATATTAAAAGTGTGTTTTTTTACAAAATCCAAATCCAAACAGGGCTACTAAAATTTGGTCACATGTGATGCAAAATTTATTTGTTTTTGACCCTGTATAAGGTAACTTCATAAAATAACTATTTTTGAAAACGCAGTTTGTGTCTAAAAGTAATATTAAGAAAATAGTTTAATTGAAAAGACTTAAATTTTCTAATACAAAAATCACAACATAAAAATTAAACGCATTTAAAATTCTATTTTTTTAATTGATAACAAATTATTGAATATAATTTAAATTGAAAACAATTCAAAAACTTAAAATTTAAAATTACATTTCTGTGTGCCTTTCATTGCGTTCAATACAAACAATTGTTCTTCTTGGCACATCTTTAATGGAGTTTCTGATATTAAGGGGCCTTATTTCTAAAATACAGTTTCAAATCACGATTTCCAAATGTCTTTACTGCATACGGGCTAAAAATTTTATTTAGAAAAACTTTTTCAAATAACTTTTTTCGATATTTTGAGATATAAACCTACTTTTAATTTTTTTTGTAAAAAAAAATAAAAATTTGACAGATAATGTTAATCACGCTCAGATTGCAAAAAAGAAGAAATTTCGTTGTTTTTATCTTCAGATCTTGGGTGACCTTCAAGTGTTCGCTGTTGATTCTCTTCAGTTTTATTGGATTATTAGTGCATTCTCAGCCAAAAATGGAATAAAAGGATGAATCAATATAGATTCTACGTATATAAATATGATTTTTTTTCAAAAACTCTAAAGTTTGAACGTAGTTTTCAAGATTAAATAAAAGTCAATGAAACTTTTTAACACTTTTCCAAATACCAAAAGGTATCTCATTAGCATTATCTTAACTGGAGAATTTGATTTTTAGAAAAATTAATTCCAAATATTCCATAGTACGCCGTATGGGATCGACAATCGATGACTTGTTTCAAAAATATTAATTAGTGTTCTCGAACGCCAAATTCAAACGTTCAATCAAAAGTATGGATTTTATATGATTTTTATTGATTTTGATATTTGATAATTTGACTATATAGCGTGCAGGCATGGAAGTATATCTAAAAAATTCGTTTTTTAAGAATATAGAGACTATATAGAACATTTATGGATTGAGGTTAAAGTGTTTAAAAGAATATTATTGTGGGCAATATTTATGTTTCACATAATAGCGACCTAAATATATTTATTTTCTATTCGAAGGAATCGTAAATAAACAATGTATATTTTTTCAGTATTTTAGGTAGAAATAATAATCTTTAAATTTAAATAATGGCACAAACTAGTAACAAATGGAATTTACCTTATTCGAGACTGAAAACTGTAATATTAGTATTATTTATTTATTTTATTAATTTACCCTTCTCAAGAGCAGAGCTTGTCGACTTAATTGAAGGTGATGAAAGTTCTAAAATAGAATAAATATGCCAATATTTTGATCAAAATTTTAATTATCGTACCTTTACTTTGAGAACGCCATTGTCACCTAAAAGGTGGAACAATTTTTTAAATCACCAATCAACGGAACTTTGAGCAATATTTTTCAAAGTTTTATCCATTTTGCGACTGAATTACTAGTAAAAAACGGCCATTCAGAAATTGGTAAAATTTTCAATTCATCTCTAAAGCGCCAAGGCAGAAGAAAGGTTGAATAATATATTTATAGCCTAAAACTTTTCAGCTATCATCAAAAAAAAGGAATTTTTGTATAGAGGGTTTTGATAGTTGCTGAACACGAATCTCAGGTTAGATTTAAGGAATAGAAGGTTGCGAATCCAATATGGTGGAAGTTTAATTAAAAAATTGCGCTAAATCTCTTAGTTTACGAGAAAAAAAAACTATAATCTCTTGTTGGAATATTTAACCTCAAAATATATGCTTTTCCCCAGAAATGTAACAATTTAGCAAAAAAAAACAATCATTGTGCGATCGATAGCAAATTTCATATTAAATTCTGCGATTTTTGATCCTTACAGGCGCTACACTATAATATTTGAAACAAATTTTTCCGAAACTCAAATTTCTCCATTTGGGATGAGGCAATGGGGTAATTTTTTTAATTAAAAGTTATGCAATTGTGAATTTGAGAAAAATGTTTCAGTAACTTTCATGTGGCATTAAAAACTATATTTATTGAGAATTTTTTGGAAAAATTCATATTAATGTATGTAGAATCTATGTCGATTCATCCTTTTATTCTATTTTTGGCTGAGAGTGCACTACATTCGAAGGTCATCCAAGATCGTTCGGAGGACATTTTTGAGTTAAAAACAACGAAATTTACTATTTTTTCAACACATATATATATATATATATATATATATATATATATATATATATATATATATATATATATATATATACAGGATGAGCAGTAAAGTCCACATCATATGGATTTTTTTATTATTAGCTTTATTCGAAATTTTACTTTGGCAAGAATTTCTGTTTCGATCGAGATGAAAATTAACCAAAAAAAATAGTAGTCACGTGATTAGCATTACCTGCCAAATTTTAATTTTTTTCCAAAAAAAATTCAAAAGTGGGGTTATATCTCAAAATATCGAAAAAAGTTAATAGAAAAGGTTTTTTGTAAATTGCGCCACTGTTGGAAAATAAGACTCAACGCAACCTACATAAAACTTCTTGGTTTTGACAATACTTCATGCTAGACATATTTTGTTTAAAGTACCGCCATATTAAAAGTGTGTTTTTCTACAAAATCCAAATCTAAACAGGGCTACTAAAATTTGGTCACATGGGATGCAAAATTTATTTGTTTTTGACCCTGTATAAGGTAACTTCATAAAATAACTATTTTTGAAAACGCAGTTTGTGTCTAAAAGTAATATTAAGAAAATAGTTTAATTGAAAAGACTTAAATTTTTTAATAAAAAAATCATAATATAAAAATTAAAAGCATTTAAAATTCTATTTTTTTAATTGATAACAAATTATTGAATATAATTTAAATTAAAAACAATTCATAAACTTAAAATTTAAAACTACATTTCTATGTGCCTTCTATTGCGTTCAATACAAACAATTGTTCTTTTTGACACATCTTTAATGGAGTTTCTGATACTAAGGGGCCTTATTACTAAAATACAGTTTCGAATCACGGTTCCCAAATGTCTTTACTGCATACGGGCTAAAAATTGTATTTAGAAAAACTTTTTCAAATAACTTTTTTCGATATTTTGAGATATAAACCTACTTTTATTTTTTTTTGTAAAAAAAAATAAAAATTTGACAGATAATGTTAATCGCGCTCAGATTGCAAAAAAGAAGAAATTTCGTGGTTTTTAATCTTCAGATCTTCAGATAACCTTGGGTGACCTTCAAGTGTTCGCTGTTGATTCTCTTCAGTTTTATTAGATTATTAGTGCATTCTCAGCCAAAAATAGAATAAAAGGATGAATCAATATAGATTCTACGTATATAAATATGATTTTTTTTCAAAAAACTCTAAAGTTTGAACGTAGTTTTCAAGATTAAATAAAAGTCAATGAAACTTTTTAACACTTTTCCAAATACCAAAAGGTATCTCATTAGCATTATCTTAACTGGAGAATTTGATTTTTAGAAAAATTAATTCCAAATATTCCATAGTACGCCGTATGGGATCGACAATCGATGACTTGTTTCAAAAATATTAATTAGTGTTCTCGAACGCCAAATTCAAACGTTCAATCAAAAGTATGGATTTTATATGATTTTTATTGATTTTGATATTTGATAATTTGACTATATAGCGTGCAGGCATGGAAGTATATCTAAAAAATTCGTTTTTTAAGAATATAGAGACTATATAGAACATTTATGGATTGAGGTTAAAGTGTTTAAAAGAGTATTATTGTGGGCAATATTTATGTTTCACATAATAGCGACCTAAATATATTTATTTTCTATTCGAAGGAATCGTAAATAAACAATGTATATTTTTTCAGTATTTTAGGTAGAAATAATAATCTTTAAATTTAAATAATGGCACAAACTAGTAACAAATGGAATTTACCTTATTCGAGACTGAAAACTGTAATATTAGTATTATTTATTTATTTTATTAATTTACCCTTCTCAAGAGCAGAGCTTGTCGACTTAATTGAAGGTGATGAAAGTTCTAAAATAGAATAAATATGCCAATATTTTGATCAAAATTTTAAATATCGTACCTTTACTTCGAGAACGCCATTGTCACCTAAAAGGTGGAACAATTTTTTAAATCACCAATCAACGGAACTTTGAGCAATATTTTTCAAAGTTTTATCCATTTTGCGACTGAATTACTTGTAGAAAACGGCCATTCAGAAATTGGCAAAATTATCAATTCATCTCTAAAGCTACAAGGCAGAAGAAAGGTTGAATAATATATTTATAGCCTAAAACTTTTCAGCTATCATCAAAAAAAGATAATTTTTGTATAGAGGGTTTTGATAGTTGCTGAACACAAATCTCAGGTTAGATTTTAGGAATACAAGGTTGCGAAACCAATATGGTGGACATTTAAATAAAAAATTGCGCTAAATTTCTTAGTTTACGAGAAAAAAAAAATTCTTATTGAAATATGTAACCTCGAAATATAAGTTTTTCCTCAGAAATGTAACAATTTAGCAAAAAAAAACAATCATTGTGCGATCGATAGCGAATTTCATATTAAATTTTGCGATTTTTGATCCTTACAGGCGCTACACTATAATATTTGAAACAAATTTTTCCGAAACTCAAATTTCTCCACTTAGGATGAGGCAATGGGGTAATTTTTTTAATTAAAAGTTATGCAATTGTGAATTTGAGAAAAATGTTTCAGTACCTTTCATGTGGCATTAAAAACTATATTTATTGAGAATTTTTTGGAAAAATTCATATTAATGTATGTAGAATCTATGTCGATTCATCCTTTTATTCTATTTTTGGCTGAGAGTGCACTAATAATGTAACACAACTAAAGAGAATCGGTAGAGATCATTCGAAGGTCATCCAAGGTCGTTCGGAAGTCATTTTTGAGTTAAAAACAACGAAATTTACTTTTTTGTTTAATAGCTTTATTCGAAATTTTACTTTGGCAAGAATTTCTGCTTCGATCGAGATGAAAATTAATCAAAAAAAAAATAGTAGTCACGTGATTAACATTATCTGCCAAATTTTAATTTTTTTCCAAAAAAAAATTTAAAAGCGGAGTTATCTCAAAATATCGAAAAAAATTAATAGAAAAGGTTTTTTTTGTAAATTGCGCCACTGTTGGAAAATAAGACTCAACGCAACCCACATAAAACTTCTTGGTTTTGACAATACTTCATGCTAGACATATTTTGTTTAAAGTACCGCCATATTAAAAGTGTGTTTTTCTACAAAATCCAAATCCAAACAGGGCTACTAAAATTTGATCACATGTGATGCAAAATTTATTTGTTTTTGACCCTGTATAAGGTAACTTCATAAAATAACTATTTTTGAAAATGTAGTTTGTGTCTAAAAGTAATATTAAGAAAATAGTTTAATTGAGAAGACTTAAATTTTCTAATAAAAAAATCACAACATAAAAATTAAACGCATTTAAAATTCTATTTTTTTAATTGATAACAAATTATTGAATATAATTTAAATTGAAAACAATTCATAAACTTAAAATTTAAAATTACATATCTGTGTGCCTTCCCTTGCGTTCAATACAAACAATTGCTCTTCTTGACACATCTTTAATGGAGTTTCTGATACTAAGGGGTCTTATTTCTAAAATACAGTTTCGAATCACCGTTTCCAAATGTCTTTACTGCATACGGGCTAAAAATTGTATTTAGAAACACTTTTTCAAATAACTTTTTTCGATATTTTGAGATATAAACCTACTTTTAATTTTTTTTGTAAAAAAAAATAAAAATTTGACAGATAATGTTAATCACGCTCAGATTGCAAAAAAGAAGAAATTTCGTTGTTTTTATCTTCAGATCTTCAGATAACCTTGAGTGACCTTCAAGTGTTCGCTGTTGATTCTCTTCAGTTTTATTAGATTATTAGTGCATTCTCGGCCAAAAATAGAATAAAAGGATGAATCGATATAGATTCTACGTACATAAATATGATTTTTTTTTCAAAAAAAGTTTGAACATAGTTTTCAAGATTAAATAAAAGTCAATGAAACTTTTTAACACTTTCCCAAATCCGCAATTGCATACCCTTGAATTAAAAAAAAATATCTCATTAGCATTATCTTAACTGGAGAATTTGATTTTTAGAAAAATTAATTCCAAATATTCCATAGTACTCCGTATGGGATCGACAATCGATGACTTCCGAAACAGCACAAATACGTCTTAAAGACGTCCATAAAACGTTTGATCTCAACATTCAGGACGTCTTATGGATGTCCATTAAAGACGAATGACGTCCATAAGACGTTGTATAGACGTCTTATGTTACAAAAGGTAACGTCTTTAAGACATTTGCTTACAACGTCTTATGGACATCCCTTTCCAACATTAAAACAACATATTCCACCAGTAAAATTATGTACATTAAAAAAGGTCCCTTTAATTTTTTTGTTTGTCTTATTTACAAAGTCAAACCTTAATTATTCAAAAGTCGAAGAAATAACTTTAATTAAGAAAAAATCAAGAGCAAAATATACACTATCATTTTAAATAACTATGCATGAATAATTGCTTTAAAAAAATTTTGAACATAATCTCTTTATACAAAAAAATACATAACTTAAGCATAATGTAAACTTTTTCAAATTTGAAATTTAAGAAGTGAGGTAAAAGAGCAAATATTTTCAGAACTACTACTGTTCGAACTATAAGTGAACCTATCAAATTTAAGCCTTAATTTATCCCTTCGATATAATAACTCTAAAAGGTAGACTATCAACAAAATAAAAGTTTATTGAAATAAAAAGTATACAAATCTTTCAATAGTTTTAAAAACAAGAATTTTTATTTAGTCGAATAACAAATCTGGTCTGATGTCCTTTTCAGCCATGTTTGGATTGAAATTTCCTCATTCTTCCAACTTTTTGCCAGTCCTGTTGTCTCTGTAGATCCTAATAACAAACTGATTTTAATTTTATAGGATAAAGTTTATCATTTGTGGGAGTAAAGTTTTTGATATTTTTGCGAATTTTTATAATTGTCCTCTACTATAGAATCGTGACTTATGCTATTTCAAGGTTAATATGTATAATGAAAGACAGAACTTACTCATAATAAGTCTCGCCAAGTTGGAATCGTAGAACTTTCTCTTTCCTTTTCGTACTAATCAACTGTACATGGTAATTTTACAAACTCGCTTTACAAAGTCATAAATGCTCCCTGCTTCCAGTTTTGAAATTCCTAAACCTTAAACAAAATTACTTCTTGTAATTAACAAAACTCTATTTTCTATGTTCTTTAAATATAAACCAATCATCAGGAACAAAATAAATCTTACAGGTTTCATTAGTGGAGCACTCCATAAACAAACATTTCGCCTTCCACTTCATTAGAAATATTTCTTGTAATATTTAGGACGGGTCTGGATGAGCTGTGTAAGCCTTTTTTGCACAGATAATATTTTTGAAGATTTCATTTCATATTTCTAATAATATGTTACTATAAAAATATAGGCGGTAAAGCATTCGGAAATTTCCTGTAACACAACCTATAAATAACGTTACTGTTTTTCCCAAGTACAAATGATTCTCGATCTTACCTTAAGTATTACATAAACACGAATAAAAAAGATTTTTAGAGGCACATAGATAAATCAACTATTTTAATAAAATTTTTTCAAAAGCTAAATTTTCACAGTCGGCACCCCAACAACATTAAAAATGAATAACGACATGACGAAACACCACGAACTTGAGATATACATCTCAAGTTCGTGCGAAACACAAATACAAAACTGAAAAATGACAGTTATCAGAAACAAAAGGCGGGTTTTTTTAAAGTTATAGTTTCGCTGGCATCATATTTATGTGTGACATTGTTATCGGTACATCAAACAGTCTATGACAAAAAGCACCAAAGTATTGATAAAAAAATCACGCAAAAGTTCTATTAACCAAGGTCGTAGTGAGGCTACTAAAATTTTGTCGTCCAATCAAAAATTTTAACCTCAACTTTTATTCAGCTGAGCTCTGTGCGGAGTTGCAAACTTATTACCCAACTGCGACAAAATCCATAGGGAAGGAAATGCTTTTTAGTTTTTATCAACTAAATTATACACAATTGTATTTATTTTCATATAAAATGTAGTATGTAGAGTTTTAAAAGATATCTTAAAGACGTTGTATATAGACGTCTTATGGACGTCTTAAGACGTTCAGACATAATCTGGATATAAAATGACGTCTATAAGACGTCTAGTGCTGTGTGAGTTATCTCAAAAATATTAATCAGTTTTCTCGAACGCCAAATTGAGCGAAATTCAAACGTTAAATCAAAACTATGGATTTTATATGATTTTTATCGATTTTAATATTAGATAATTTGACTATATAACGTGCAGGCATGGAAGTATATCTAAAAAATTCGTTTTGATTTTAAAGTTGTTTTTTAAGAATATAGAGACTATATAGAACATTTCTGGATTGAGGTTAAAGTGTTTAAAAGAGTATTATTGTGGGTAATATTTATCTTTCACCTAATAGCGACCTAAATATATTTATTTTCTATTTGGAGGAATCGTAAATAAACAATGTATATTTTTTCAGTATTTTAGGTAGAACTAACAAGCTTTAGATTTAGATAATGGCACAAACTAGTAACAAATGGAATTTACCTTATTCGAGACTGAAAACTGTAATATTAGTATTATTTATTTATTTTATTAATTTACCCTTCTCAAGAGCAGAGCTTGTCGACTTAATTGAAGGTGATGAAAGTTCTAAAATAGAATAAATATGCCAATATTTTGATCAAAATTTTAAATATCGTACCTTTACTTCGAGAACGCCATTGTCACCTAAAAGGTGGAACAATTTTTTAAATCACCAATCAACGGAACTTTGAGCAATATTTTTCAAAGTTTTATCCATTTTGCGACTGAATTACTTGTAGAAAACGGCCATTCAGAAATTGGCAAAATTATCAATTCATCTCTAAAGCTACAAGGCAGAAGAAAGGTTGAATAATATATTTATAGCCTAAAACTTTTCAGCTATCATCAAAAAAAGATAATTTTTGTATAGAGGGTTTTGATAGTTGCTGAACACAAATCTCAGGTTAGATTTTAGGAATACAAGGTTGCGAAACCAATATGGTGGACATTTAAATAAAAAATTGCGCTAAATTTCTTAGTTTACGAGAAAAAAAAAATTCTTATTGAAATATGTAACCTCGAAATATAAGTTTTTCCTCAGAAATGTAACAATTTAGCAAAAAAAAACAATCATTGCGCGATCGATAGCAAATTTCATATTAAATTCGACGATTTTTGATCTTTACGGGCGTTACACTATAATATTTGAAACAAATTTTTCCAAAACTCAAATTTCTCCACTTGGGATGAGGCAATGGGGTAATTTTTTTAATTAAAAGTTATGCAATTGTGAATTTGAGAAAAATGCTTCAGTAACTTTCATGTGGCATTAAAAACTATATTTATTGAGAATTTTTTGGAAAAATTCATATTAATGTATGTAGAATCTATGTCGATTCATCCTTTTATTCTATTTTTGGCTGAGAGTGTACTAATAATATAACAAAAAAAACTAAAGAGAATCGGTAGAAATCATTCGAAGATCATCCAAGGTCGTTCGGAGGTCATTTTTGAGTTAAAAACAACGAAATTCCTTTTTTTTTCAAAAATATTTTATATTAATACATACATACATCCATATATATATATATATATATATATATATATATATATATATATATATATATATATATATATATATAGTGTGGCCAGTAAAGTCCGCATCATATGAGATTTTTTTTATTAACAGCTTTATTCAAAGTTTGAGTTTGGCAACAATTTCTGCTTCAATCGAGATGAAAATTAACCAAAAAGCAGTAATCACGTGATTAGCATTATCTCCCAAATTTAAATTTTTTTCCAAAAAAAATTCAAAAATGGGGTTATATTTCAAAATATCGAAAAAAGTTATTAGAAAAGATTTTTCTAAATGCAATTTTTAGCTCGTATGCAAAATTTCAGCTGTATAAGATAATTTAGATTTTTTGTCCATTTTTTGTAAATTGCACCACTTTTGCAAAATAAGACTCAACGCAACCTACATAAAACTTCTTAGTTTTAATAATGCTTCATCTCAGGCATATTTTATTTAAAGTAGCGCCATATTAAAAGGGTGTTTTTCTACAAAATCCAAATAGGGTTATTAAAATGTGGTCACATGTGATGCAAAGTTTATTTATTTTTGACCCTGTATAAGGTAACTTCATAAAATAACTATTTTTGAAAACGTAGTTTGTGTCTGAAAGTAATATACATAAATATTAAGAAAATAGTTTAATTGAAAAGGCTTAAATTTTCTAATAAAAAAATCACAATATAAAAATTAAACGCATTTAAAATTCTATTTTTTTAATTGATAACAAATTATTGAATATAATTTAAATTGAAAACAATTCATAAACTAAAAATTTAAAATTACATTTTTGTGTGCCTTCCATTGCGTTCAATACAAACAAGTGTTCTTCTTGACACATCTTTAATGGAGTTTCTGATACTAAGGGGCCTTATTTCTAAAATACAGTTTCGAATCACCGTTTCCAAATGTCTTTACTGCATACGGGCTAAAAATTGTATTTAGAAAAACTTTTTCAAATAACTTTTTTCAATATTTTGAGATATAAACCTACTTTTAATTTTTTTTGTAAAAAAAAATAAAAATTTGACAGATAATGTTAATCACGCTCAGATTGCAAAAAAGAAGAAATTTCGTTGTTTTTATCTTCAGATCTTCATATAACCTTGGGTGACCTTCAAGTGTTCGCTGTTGATTCTCTTCAGTTTTATTAGATTTTTAGTGCATTCTCAGCCAAAAATAGAATAAAAGGATGAATCAATATAGATTCTAGGTACATAAATATGATTTTTTTTTTCAAAAAACTCTAAAGTTTGAACATAGTTTTCAAGATTAAATAAAAGTCAATGAAACTTTTTAGCACTTTTCCAAATACCAAAAGGTATCTCATTAGCATTATCTTAACTGGAGAATTTGATTTTTAGAAAAATTAATTCCAAATATTCCATAGTACGCCGTATATGGGATCGACAATCGATGACTTGTTTCAAAAATATTAATTAGTATTCTCGAACGCCAAATTCAAACGTTCAATCAAAAGTATGGATTTTATATGATTCTTATCGATTTTGATATTTGATAATTTGACTATATAGCGTGCAGGCATGGAAGTATATCTAAAAAATTCGTTTTTTAAGAATATAGAGACTATATAGAACATTCCTGGATTGAGGTTAAAGTGTTTAAAAGAGTATTATTGTGGGTAATATTTATCTTTCCCCTAATAGCGACCTAAATATATTTGGAGGAATCGTAAATGAACAGTGTATATTTTTTCAGTATTTTAGGTAGAACTAATAAGCTTTAAATTTAAATAATGGCACAAACTAGTAACAAATGGAATTTATCTTATTCGAGACTGAAAACTGTAATATTAGTATTATTTATTTGTTTTATTAATTTACCCTTCTCAAGAGCAGAGGTTGTCGACTTAATTGAAGGTGATGAAAGTTCTAAAATAGAATAAATATGCCAATATTTTGATCAAAATTTTAAGGTCTTTATTTTAAATATCGTACCTTTACTTCGAGAATGCCATTGTCACCTAAAAAGGTGAAACAATTTTTTGAATCACCAATCAACGGAACTTTGAGCAATATTTCTCAAATATTTATCCATTTTTCGACTGCATTACTAGTAAAAAACGGCCATTCAGAAATTGGCAAAATTTTCAATTCATCTCTAAAGCGCCAAGGCAGAAGAAAGGTTGAATAATATATTTATAGCCTAAAATTTTTCAGCTATCATCACAAAAAGATAATTTTAGTATAGAGGGTTTTGATAGTTGCTAAACAGGAATCTCAGGTTAGATTTTAGGAATACAAGGTTGCGAAACCAATATGGTGGACATTTAATAAAAAAATTGCGCCAAATTTCTTAGTTTACGAGAAAAAAAAATAAAATTTCTTGTTGAAATATGTAACCTCGAAATATAAGTTTTTCCTCAGAGATTTAACAAAAAAAAAACAATCATTGCGCGATCGATAGCAAATTTCATATTAAATTCGACGATTTTTGATCTTTACGGGCGTTACACTATAATATTTGAAACAAATTTTTCCGAAACTCAAATTTCTCCACTTGGGATGAGCCAATGGGGTAATTTTTTTAATTAAAAATTATGCAATTGTGAATTTGAGAAAAATGCTTCAGTAACTTTCATTTGGCATTAAAAACTATATTTATTGAGAATTTTTTGGAAAAATTCATATTAATGTATGTAGAATCTATGTCGATTCATCCTTTTATTCTATTTTTGGCTGAGAGTGCACTAATAATGTAACAAAACTAAAGAGAATCGGTAGAGATCATTCGAAGGTCATCCAAGGTCGTTCGGAGGTCATAACAACGAAATTTACCTTTTTTTCAACAATATTTTATATTAATAATTATATATATATATATATATATATATATATATATATATATATATATATATATATATATATATATATTTATATAGGGTGAGCAGTAAAGTCCACATCATATGAGATTTTTTTTGTCAAGAATTTCTGCTTCGATCGAGATGAAAATTAACCAAAAAAATAGTAGTCACGTAATTAGCATTAAATGCCAAATTTTAATTTTTTTCCAAAAAAAAAATTCAAAAGTGGGATTATATCTCAAAATATCGAAAAAAGTCAATAGAAAAGGTTTTTTTTGTAAATTGCGCCACTGTTGGAAAATAAGACTCAACGCAACCTACATAAAACTTCTTGGTTTTGACAATACTTCATGCTAGACATATTTTGTTTAAAGTACCGCCATATTAAAAGTGTGTTTTTCTACAAAATCCAAATCCAAACAGGGCTACTAAAATTTGGTCACATGTGATGCAAAATTTATTTGTTTTTGGCCTTATATAAGGTAACTTCATAAAATAACTATTTTTGAAAACGTAGTTTGTGTCTAAAAGTAATATTAAGAAAATAGTTTAATTGAAAAGACTTAAATTTTCTAATAAAAAAATCACAATATAAAAATTAAACGCATTTAAAATTCTATTTTTTTAATTGATAACAAATTACTGAATATAATTTAAATTAAAAACAATTCATAAACTTAAAATTTAAAACTACATTGCCGTGTGCCTTCTATTGCGACCTAAATATATTTATTTTCTATTTGGAGGAATCGTAAATAAACAATGTATATTTTTTCAGTATTTTAGGTAGAACTAACAAGCTTTATTAAATTTAAATAATGGCACAAACTAGTAACAAATGGAATTTACCTTATTCAAGACTGAAAACTGTAATATTAGTATTATTTATTTGTTTTATTAATTTACCCTTCTCAAGAGCAGAGCTTGTCGACTTAATTGAAGGTGATGAAAAAGTAGGTAAGTTTATAACGCTTCTAAATAAGCAATACAAATTTTATTATACAACTTTCGTAAAAAGAGAATTGTCGTCTTATTAAGTTACTAAATGGGCTAAAATGAACAATCCTGTTTATTTTCGGAAGACAACTACTTTTCTTACCGTCGGTTCTTTATTTTAGACAAATGCCATCATCATCACAATGTTAATCCTTTTTCATGGGCCGACTATCTAGTGTTAGGAGCAATGTTAATAGTATCCTGTGGAATAGGAGTTTTCTATGGATTTTTTGACGCAAAACATGAAAACAGTCATGATTTTCTTCTTGGTGGTAGTTCCATGGGGACGTTCCCCATGGCCATGTCCTTAGCAGCAAGGTATTGTTGTATATAATAATGATCCCGTTATTTAAACAGTTATTCTACGAGGTAAAATTAAAACTTTACACTATTTTTTCAACCCTGTTTTAGTTTTGTCACCGCCGTAGAACTGCTCGGAAATCCAGCTGAAATGTACACCCATGGCAGCCAATTTTGGATGATATGTTTTGCATTTATTTTCGTTGTTCCTATCACTTCCAAATTTTATTTGCCTGTATTTATGAATTTACGGTTGACTAGTTCTTATGAATACCTATCAAAAAGGTAAGAAAATATTTGGAAATATCTTATAAATGACATTTACAACCTATATTCAAGTTTTAAATAAGTTAGAATATAAACTTGCATAATTCAATCTTAGGAACGAATATACACACACACATATATATATATATATATATATATATATATATATATATATATATATATATATATATATATATATGTATACATATATATATATATATATATATATATGTATACATATATATATATATATATATATATATATGTATATATATATATATATATATATATATATATATATATATATATATATATATATATATATATATGTTATATCGTAGGTTTTCACGGATGGTAGAATGAATAGTTTGGTTATTCCGGGTTTCAATCCGTTCGTTCAAAAAATCGTTTTCACGACGTTTCGCCAAAATCTCATTTGGCATTTTCAAGTGCGGTTCGTCTCGTTACTCGCTGAGAACTGATGGTGGCCTCTGATGACTGCCGAGTTTTGTTTAGCTGGCTCGCTTCCTGATTGGATGAGCGATTTCGCAGGCTCCTCCCCTCTGCCGAGTGCGATATATTTTGTTCTTGTATGCTGGTCTCTCGTGTACTAGTTGATTTTTGTTGTTTTCTTTCTTGATTCTTTATTAATGTTTTCCATGTAGTTGGAACATTTATAGCATCGTCTCGTTTATTTAGTTGTCCCGCTTTTTCGATTTCTAGGGCCTCTCTTATGACGCGTACCTTGTAATTCTGTACTGGTGCTATTTCTTTTGTTTTTTCGAAGTCGATGGTGTGTCCGGTTGTTTGGTGATGTTGAAATAGGGCCGAAGTTGTCTGTTTGTTTTTGAGGCTATTTTTATGTTCTTGGATTCTTGCTGATATGCGCCTGTTTGTTTGTCCTATATAAGTTTGATGGCAATCTGCACATGGAATGCTGTAAACGCCATGATTTTCAAGGTTGGTCTTGTCTTTGGGATTTCCCAGGATGTTGGCTATTGTTTTTTGTGGTTTAAATATGGGCTGTATGTTGTGTTTTCTCAAGGTTCTTCCGATTCTGTCTGTTATTCCTTTTATGTATGGTATTATGGCTTTGTTCCTTGTTTGATCTTGGTCTTTGGTCTTTGTTGTAGTCTTCTCTTGTCTTTTTATGGCTTTCTTTATATCTGATTGTGAGAAACCATTCCGTTCTAGAGCTGTTGAAATGTGTCTTATTTCGTCTTGTTTTGTGTCAAGTTCTGTTAGGCGGAGTGATCTTGATACTAGTGTGTTGACTACTGCCTGCTTTTGAGAGGGATGATGGTGTGACGCTGCATTGAGATATCGGTCAGTATGCGTGGGTTTCCGATATACGCCAAAGCCCAGGGTGTTGTTTAGTTTCCTAGTTAATAGCAGGTCCAAAAAAGGAAGTTTCTTTTCTTGTTCGATTTCCAGCGTGAATTGGATTCTGTGGTGGATATTGTTCAGGTATATGAGGAAATCGTCCAGGTGTTCTTTTCCATGTGGCCATATTATAAAAATATCATCAACATAGCGTTTCCAAAATTTCGGTTTTAAAGGTGCCTTTTGCAGCGCTTCTTGTTCGAAGTATATCATGAAAAGGTTGGCTATGACTGGTGAAAGCGAGGATCCCATAGGTGCGCCATCTGTTTGTTTATATATTTGGTTATTGAACATGAAGTATGTGTTCTTTAGGCAGTGTTCTGCAAGTTCAATTGTTTAGGCTGGAAAGTCTTCGTTCATGGCGATTTTGTCCAAGGTCTCATCCAGTGGTATGCTTGGATATAGCGATTTTATGTCGAGGCTTGCTAAGATGTCATTTTCTTCGAGGTGAATGTTTTTGATCATTTTAGTCAGTTGTTCGGAGTTTTTCACGAAGGAATCAGCCAGTTCGACTCTTGGTTGCATGATACTTGCTAGATATTTTTCCAGTTTTTGTGTAGGAGATCCCACGGCGCTCACTATTGGTCTGAGTGGTGCATTTGTCTTGTGTATTTTTGGTAAGCCATACAGTTTTGGACATCTGCTTGATTTTTCTCGTGGTATTATAGATTTTTCAGTTTCTGGGTCTAGTTTTGAGGCTTTAATCTTGGCTTTCGTAGTTTTTTCCAGGTATGTCGTTGGATCTCTGTTGGTTTGTTTGTAAGAGGCGTCTTTGAGAATTTCTGACATTTTTTGCATGTAGTCGTTGGTGTTCATTACAACCGTGACATTTCCCTTATCTGCTGGTAATATTGTTATTTCTTTATTCTTTTTTAAGGATGAGAGGGCTTGATGTTCAGCTCGCGTTAAGTTTGAGTTGGGAGGCCGGCTTGATTTCAAAATTTGCGTTATGTCTTGTCTGGCTTGTTCGGCATTTTCTTCAGGGATGTTCTCTAGGGCAGCTTCTATATTTGAAATTATCTCTTCTAAGGGGACTGTTTTTGGCGTTACGGCAAAATTAAAGCCTTTAGACAGAACTAATTTCTCACATTCTGTTAATTCGTAGTTGGAGATGTTATGGACAACTTTGTTGCAGTCCAGTGTTTGCTGTGTGTGGACATTATTGCGTTGTTTTAGTGCCTCAAATTTCTTCTGTTGTTTTTTTGCCTTAAGGTGGGTGTCTGATTCCGTTCTCCAACAGGATACTTTTTCGATGTCATTCCACAGAAGATGATGGATTTTCTGGGTTAAAGCTAAGTGGAGATTATAAAGTTCTATTTCAGTCCTTGATAGAATTCTTCGTTTTTCTCGGATTTGTTCTCGAAGGAGAGCTTTTCCCGCGGTCTTAAGGATTGAAATAGTTCTTCTTGTCTTTAGATGGTACGAGAGTTTGGTGCAAGTTGGTTCCAGATTGTTGTTGCGGCATCTTATTAACTCAGCGAGTAACGAGACGAACCGCACTTGAAAATGCCAAATGAGATTTTGGCGAAACGTCGTGAAAACGATTTTTTGAACGAACGGATTGAAACCCGGAATAACCAAACTATTCATTCTACCATCCGTGAAAACCTACGATATAACATTTTACACCTTTACGGGGAGGAGACCTTTTTAAATGTTAAACGTTTCGAGAAACTGAGATCCAAGAAATCAGCCCTCCTCTGCGATATAACTTTTTTAATAAGATGCCGCAACAACAATCTGGAACCAACTTGCACCAAACTCTCGTACCATCTAAAGACAAGAAGAACTATTTCAATCCTTAAGACCGCGGGAAAAGCTCTCCTTCGAGAACAAATCCGAGAAAAACGAAGATTTCTATCAAGAACTGAAATAGAACTTTATAATCTCCACTTAGCTTTAACCCAGAAAATCCATCATCTTCTGTGGAATGACATCGAAAAAGTATCCTGTTGGAGAACGGAATCAGACACCCACCTTAAGGCAAAAAAACAACAGAAGAAATTTGAGGCACTAAAACAACGCAATAATGTCCACACACAGCAAACACTGGACTGCAACAAAGTTGTCCATAACATCTCCAACTACGAATTAACAGAATGTGAGAAATTAGTTCTGTCTAAAGGCTTTAATTTTGCCGTAACGCCAAAAACAGTCCCCTTAGAAGAGATAATTTCAAATATAGAAGCTGCCCTAGAGAACATCCCTGAAGAAAATGCCGAACAAGCCAGACAAGACATAACGCAAATTTTGAAATCAAGCCGGCCTCCCAACTCAAACTTAACGCGAGCTGAACATCAAGCCCTCTCATCCTTAAAAAAGAATAAAGAAATAACAATATTACCAGCAGATAAGGGAAATGTCACGGTTGTAATGAACACCAACGACTACATGCAAAAAATGTCAGAAATTCTCAAAGACGCCTCTTACAAACAAACCAACAGAGATCCAACGACATACCTGGAAAAAACTACGAAAGCCAAGATTAAAGCCTCAAAACTAGACCCAGAAACTGAAAAATCTATAATACCACGAGAAAAATCAAGCAGATGTCCAAAACTGTATGGCTTACCAAAAATACACAAGACAAATGCACCACTCAGACCAATAGTGAGCGCCGTGGGATCTCCTACACAAAAACTGGAAAAATATCTAGCAAGTATCATGCAACCAAGAGTCGAACTGGCTGATTCCTTCGTGAAAAACTCCGAAGAACTGACTAAAATGATCAAAAACATTCACCTCGAAGAAAATGACATCTTAGCAAGCCTCGACATAAAATCGCTATATCCAAGCATACCACTGGATGAGACCTTGGACAAAATCGCCATGAACGAAGACTTTCCAGCCTACACAATTGAACTTGCAGAACACTGCCTAAAGAACACATACTTCATGTTCAATAACCAAATATATAAACAAACAGATGGCGCACCTATGGGATCCTCGCTTTCACCAGTCATAGCCAACCTTTTCATGATATACTTCGAACAAGAAGCGCTGCAAAAGGCACCTTTAAAACCGAAATTTTGGAAACGCTATGTTGATGATATTTTTATAATATGGCCACATGGAAAAGAACACCTGGACGATTTCCTCATATACCTGAACAATATCCACCACAGAATCCAATTCACGCTGGAAATCGAACAAGAAAAGAAACTTCCTTTTTTGGACCTGCTATTAACTAGGAAACTAAACAACACCCTGGGCTTTGGCGTATATCGGAAACCCACGCATACTGACCGATATCTCAATGCAGCGTCATACCATCATCCCTCTCAAAAGCAGGCAGTAGTCAACACACTAGTATCAAGATCACTCCGCCTAACAGAACTTGACACAAAACAAGACGAAATAAGACACATTTCAACAGCTCTAGAACGGAATGGTTTCTCACAATCAGATATAAAGAAAGCCATAAAAAGACAAGAGAAGACTACAACAAAGACCAAAGACCAAGATCAAACAAGGAACAAAGCCATAATACCATACATAAAAGGAATAACAGACAGAATCGGAAGAACCTTGAGAAAACACAACATACAGCCCATATTTAAACCACAAAAAACAATAGCCAACATCCTGGGAAATCCCAAAGACAAGACCAACCTTGAAAATCATGGCGTTTACAGCATTCCATGTGCAGATTGCCATCAAACTTATATAGGACAAACAAACAGGCGCATATCAGCAAGAATCCAAGAACATAAAAATAGCCTCAAAAACAAACAGACAACTTCGGCCCTATTTCAACATCACCAAACAACCGGACACACCATCGACTTCGAAAAAACAAAAGAAATAGCACCAGTACAGAATTACAAGGTACGCGTCATAAGAGAGGCCCTAGAAATCGAAAAAGCGGGACAACTAAATAAACGAGACGATGCTATAAATGTTCCAACTACATGGAAAACATTAATAAAGAATCAAGAAAGAAAACAACAAAAATCAACTAGTACACGAGAGACCAGCATACAAGAACAAAATATATCGCACTCGGCAGAGGGGAGGAGCCTGCGAAATCGCTCATCCAATCAGGAAGCGAGCCAGCTAAACAAAACTCGGCAGTCATCAGAGGCCACCATCAGTTCTCAGCGAGTAACGAGACGAACCGCACTTGAAAATGCCAAATGAGATTTTGGCGAAACGTCGTGAAAACGATTTTTTGAACGAACGGATTGAAACCCGGAATAACCAAACTATTCATATATATATATATATATATATATATATATATATATATATATATATATATATATATATATAAATATATATATAAATATATATATATATATATATATATATATATATATATATATATATAGATATATATATTTATATATCTTAGAATTCTTTAAAGAATTAAAAAATTGTTGAATATGAATAGTGTTTAAGATGGGTAAGTTGAAGTTGGTAAATTTTTAGTTTACTTTGATCTTGATAAATATGAGAGAACCGAGAATATTTTGATAAAATAAACATGAGGAAAATAAATTATCAGCGACCTTATTTTCCTAAATACGGATCTGAAGTTTTTAGTCCATTTTTATCCCCCAAAATTTATTATGTTTAATAGTGATTCTTAAAGTGCATATTTCTGGTTTTTTCCATAAAAAGCCCTAGTGCTGGAGAGAAAAATGCTTATCTCTTAAATAAATATAAACGAAGTGTGGCTATAAAATAATGAGACAGCTGTGTAGAGTGAGCCTTCTCTGTCGAATGCGGCGCTTCCCGTGTCTGTAGACAAATCAGTCTAGCCGTTGTCTTCGATTTTATAAGAGCTCTTTGTTGTTTTTCCGAAAAAAATCTGTTCCCTAAGATCAAAATTCAATACTGATTTAAAGAATTCCGTAGGTCAGTTCTACTTTTCACAAAACAGTACAAAATTTGCCATATTTTTTGGGGTCACTATCATTTACAGTTCTATCATTTTTATCACTTTAAAGTAATCATAATCACTTCAACAACATGGTAACTCAATGAGTATGTAGAAAACACGAAGTCATTTCTTTCACTTTTATCAGTTTGCTTATCGATAATTGACTCTAAAGAATACGGCTCATATTTTGACAACATTATATTTTCATATCAAAATTACGTAAATTCGACTATTTAAAAAGAACAAAAAAATGCTAATTATGCAAAAAAAAAATTAACAGCAAACTTTCTACTCCATGACTTGAAGTTGTCACAAAATTAAACTCCAATTGAGCATTGCGATTTTTTTAAACAATAAAAACGGTAAAAAAGGCGTTTTTTATTTGTTTTCTTGCTGAAAAGTGTTGAATAAATTGCATTACTTTTAACTGATCATATGTAGATAATTAGAAAACCTGCAAAATGGTTTTTATATACCCTTATTAGACGATTTTTCACCGAGAAAAGTTGTAAAAATGCTCAAAAATGGCATTTTCTGTAAAAACTCAAATTTTTGTCTAAGCGAAGATTTTTCGGGAAATGTTTATTATTTGTACTTTAAACAGGCATGAGATAAAATTTGTCGTATTACTCATTTTGCCTAGTTGCACTATAAACAATTTAGAGAATTTTTTGGCAATGCCACCATATGAACCTGATAGATCCAATTTGAATTTACCAAACGAATTCTAAAAGATGTTATGAACTACAATTTGTCTATCTTCGTATAAATTTGTTGAAATATGCAAACAATGTTTCCGAATACCGCCTGATACGCGTAAACTCCCGTCCAAAGCCAAGCCAATCAGAGGTAGTAAGAGGTTACAAGCAGCGGAGGAGAATATAGAGGCGATCTGCACACGATAGTCGCTACAACTATATTTCATATGTGGGCATGCGACACATAATAGACCTATAAGTAATAAATATGTAAACATCTATTTATATTTCAAACAAATTTTTGTGCATATTTGATAACATGATTCAAAGTATTAAAACGTTGCCACAAAGCTTTCATAGTGTGTAGTGCTCTGTTCTCGTCGAAGTATTAAATATTTGTCTGTTATAACGATTATACAATATTTAAAGTTAATTTGATAGTGTTATTAATAAGAGTAAGTATAATAATAAATATGTATTAAAAATTAAAAGATTTTCTTTTAACCTAATATTGACAAACATAAATGTTTCTTTTCTTTTTAGAAAATAATAATATGTTTAGTTAGTCCTCAATTTTTTTCGTCATTGTCCATCATTTGCTTAACATTATTTTATAAGTTTCAAATTTTTATTTGCTTAAGCCGGTTATGAAATTGTTTCAGCTACATTTCGAAATAACGGTTTCACATATTTGTATACATAATACCATGTTCTTCAAAAAATGCCACGAAGAAAACGTAAAAGGTTTATTATTTGTGAGCGGCTTACCTGCGGCTCTCTTGTCTTTCGCTGCTTATAACCCCCGCTTGACTCGGCTTTGGACATGACTTTACGCGTATTGAAAAACATTTTTAGTGTATTTAGACCAATTTTAGTTCATAATCTTTACTTTCAGAATCCGTTTTGAATATTTAAATCGGACTTATCATCATTTCCGAAAAATCTTCGCTTAATCATGTAAATTGCCAAAGATATGAATTTTAGGAAAAAAGATTTTTAAGCGTTTTTCCTACTTTTTTTGGTGAAATATCGTCCGATAGGGGTCTATAAAAACCATTTTGTAGATTTTTCAATTATCTACAAATGGTTTAGTAAAAGTAATGCGATTCATTCAATACTTTCCATAATATAGACAAATTGTATTTTAGTCATCAATAGACTACCTTCACGTTATAGTTGTGGTGTAAAATTTCTTTACGTGAAAAAATCTATTTATTGCACGATAGATCAGTGAAGAGCAGAGCTAAAAATTCCAGTTTTTTTGAGTGTATATTAAACTTTACTTTTTGTGGGTAAGTAGTTGTATCACATAAAGCACTTTGTATTACAATACCGAAAATTTTTGTAAATTTAAATAAAAAGAAATGGAATTTCGGTATTTTTTAAGTGCTTCAAATAAAACCAGTAAGTCCTCACAACGTAACTCTTCGAGGTTATAAATAGGTGTAGGACAAGTTCTGCACCATTATTTTTTTTATGTAACACCATTTATTATTGCATTTAATTTAAATTTCCGGTTTTTAGTGCATTTTCTGCTTTTCAGCACCAAAATTCAGTACGGTTTTTAAGCAATAGCGGCAACACTGGTCTTTCTACGGCCGCAAAGATTTTTTTATATCTCACTGAAATTTCAATTTTGATTTTAAGAGATAAGGAGTTGTTTAAACTAGAAAAAAGTTGCATAGATTCAAATCTCTTTAATATGTCGTTTAAAAACTGGTGAAATTTCATTCGTTCCTGAAATATTTTGAAAATAATGAAAATCATCGGTTTATTTATTTTTTCTCTCAAATATTTAAAGGAAAAATTTAAAATTTTGCCTGTATAAGGTATCTGACGAAGGTAAAGGAGTTTTTTAGTTTTAGAGATCCGCTATACAATTTTTGTTTTTTTATATAAATATATTGAAGTTTTTATTGTATTTTAGATTTAGTCCGTCCACACGGTACTTAGCAAGTGGTTTATACATTTTTCAAATGGTTCTATATACAAGTGTAGCAGTATACGCACCAGCTTTAGCATTAAGTAAAGGTAATTACGGGTAATTATTCCAATAAGTGAAATCTAGGAAAACGGCGTTTTTTCGAAACAATTTCTACACTTATTCTCTATTTCGAGGTCGCAGAATATGATTTTGACCTTGGTTGTCTACTATCTTCCCTCACTTTCCCGGAAAGTAGAGAAAATCACTTTTCACTTTAGGTTTATTATTTGGCACTAAATTGTTAAAATTTTGTTAACCACAACTTTAACACTTTTTTAATCTGAATAATCAAGAAAGAAAACCAAAAAACAAATCAATACAAGATGGTCTGTCGTAGCTAATACTAGAGCTACTTGTTTGGAAAGGACGGTGTTGCCGGATCATAAATACGGAACGAAAAACAATTTTCCCATCTTTGATTTTCATATTATGCCGAATATTTCTTCTATTGTTCCGGTACCAAATAATACCCTTCCTCCATCAAATTTGGTAATCCTAATTCATTTTTATAAATCTTGGTCTTATAATTTTACTAACATAGACATAATGGTAAATAATATAGAAAGTTGGCTCACGTTTAAAAAGAGACAGCACGATACTCCAAACATCATTAGATACCCCTGTTACCTGCCAGCTATTAGAAAGAGAGATACTAATTATTGAAAACGTCCTGTTTCTCTCAAACCATGAGCTAACTTGCCTATATAGGATCTGCAATCTATATATTTAACTTTTATGTCTATGATACTAAACTGTCCGCTTCCCTACTATCTCGGATCTTTCCCAATATCCTTCCCTGGCAGAGATTGTCCCGTCTCTACGTGGTTTCTGCTGAACAATAACATTTTTTGATTATTATATCTAGATCAGATTAGATTAATTCATTCGTTGGTTTCAGTTCTTCAAACTAACTAAAACCAAGCTAAACCTAACCTAATCAAAACCAACCAAACATTTTGATTGGTTAAGATTAATTTTATCATTGTTTCACATTACAAAAATTAAACTATGTTTTTGACTGAAATGGACAAATTTCATAGCTTATACCACTGAAGTATTTTACACTTGGCAACATTGCAACGAATATTTGGCATTTTCAGTAGTAGAATGATTGATAATATTTTCGAAACGTATTATTGGTTTCTCGTTGAAAATATAAGTTTTTCTAAATTTGTTTGCTAAAATTGGTACAAAAATAGTTGAAATATATTTCATTTTAAACATTACCACTTAAAATAAAAACGAAAGTTCAGTGTTTTCTTCAGAAATAAAAGTGCACTGGGAAGTGAAACTTGATGTTTTTGGGTTTCCCGGAAAAGTGAAGACAAATATTTGAAAACCAAAGTCAGAATCGTGTTCTACAACCTCGAAATAGGGGGAAAGTGAAGAAATTTATTTAAAAAAAATGTTGTTTCCCTAGATTTCACCTATTCGAAATAATTACTTAATTTTGAATGAATGAATTATATTCTTAGAAAATCTTATACGATATGAAAAATTTCGATTTTGAAAAATTATAATGATCCATACATGGTTTCTAGTACGCAACATAAAAATGTTCGATACTTAAAACAAATGAGATATAAGATATAAGAAGAAAAGTACCGCTTGAGGACCAAAATTTTGCTACGAACTGCTAATTTCATTAAAATTAATTTTCGTATATCTAAAAAACATTATTAAAAACCTTGATTTTTTCATTGTAGTAACAGGCCTAAACGTATACTTAGCAGTTACCATCGTATATGTGGTATGCATATTTTATGCCTCTCAGGTATGTCAAAATATTTTCACAATTTTGATAACAACAATTATAACTTTAATTTTAGGTTTAAAAATTATTTATCAATTAAAATTACTTACATAGATAATAAGTAATTTCAACAGCAATGCTGAAGACAATTATAAGTAATCAGATATTTTGAAAACATTTTAGGGTGGCATGAAAGCAGTCATAATAGCTGATACGTTTCAAGCAGGAGTACTTATCGGTTCAATTTTACTTATTGTAATATTGGGAGAAAAATTTGTGGGTGGCACCGGAATTGTATGGTCCGATAGTTATAATGCAGGAAAATTAGAAATATTTAAGTAAGTATGACAATAAAATGTTTCTCAACAAATACGAATGATTTTTTTCGGAAATTTTAATCGACATATACCGGGTGAGTCAATGATTGGATGAAGTAAGTTTGTGCCTTTTAGGTGAAATTTACAAAGAAACTATATTTATTGTTTGATACAGTTTATTTTTACGCAGATTTTAAAAATATTTAGGACTCTACAGGGTGAGCCAAAAAACTAGGACTGCATAAAGTTGTATTTTTTTAAATAGAATACCCTATATACGAATCGTATTTTCGATTTAGCTTATAATTTTAAATCTTTTTTATTAAGGGTTTACTATAACAAAACTTTATAGTTTCTGAGATAATTAAGTTTAAAAAAAAAGTCACATTTTCAAGCATCAATTCAATCCAAAATAACGTTTTCAATTTTGTGACAAATATATTCAAATTTGGAATTTAGCAAGACCAAGGACAAGTTAACATAATTTTTACCTAATATTTGCAATAAAAGCTACAGGGTGTTGAACACATCGGCTCAAATTTGAACAAGTTTAAATGAATAAATATCTTTTTTTTTAAACGGTACACCCTGTATATTTTCATGTTATTTAATAGAGTAATAAAAACCCTAAAAGTTTTGTTCAATATATCCTATACCTATTTATAATAGTTTTTGAGATATTTCAGTTTTTCTTATTTTCCATACTTTTTTACAGAAATAGTCTTCATTATCATAGTAGCCATGTAAAATAATAAAAAGAAACTACAGAAACAAACAGAATGTGGTTAAATATGATGAAATACATTATTCGTTATATTACAACGGCAATAGTTTAATTAAACATAATGTGAAAAAATTAACACAACAATAACGACAAGGCAAATACATATTTACTTTTATACTAAATTGAAACAAAAAAATTACCTATTAAATACTGAGATTAATTATTTCTTTTTAATAAGTGTTCGAATAAACGACCCTCTTGTGCAATGCACAAATTTAGTCTTTTTTGCAGATTTTCTCGGACCCTGGACAAAATTAGTGGCGTTATTGTTCTACAGGTATCCCTAATCCTGTTTCGCATATCTTCCACTGTTGTTGGTGGATTAACATACACCTTATTTTTAATATAACCCCATAGGAAGAAATCTAATGTGGCGATGTCGCAAGACCTTGGTGGCCACTCAATGAAACCCCCACGTCCAATCCATTTTTGTGGATATCGTTGGTCCAAAAACACACGAACTTCACGATGGTCATGCGAAGGCGCACCATCGTGCTGGAACCACATACTGTCGAGCTCATCCCTATCGAGACCTTGAAGCAGTTGGGGTAGTTCTTCTTGTAGAAAGTTCAGGTAACTATGGCCATTTAGTGGTTCATTAAAAAAGTGGGTTCCAATAATTCGATTATGATGAATACCACACCAAACATTTAATGACCAGTGGTTTTGATGTTGCAACCCTCTAATCCAAAATGGGTTTTCTGTGGCATAATAATGCATGTTGCGTCTATTTACGGCACCGTTACTTCTAAAAGTAGCTTCATCACTAAACATTACCTCCGCATTTATTGTACGACAAAAGTTTACACGACTTTCAAAATCCTGTCCATGCAATTCTTGGTGAAATTCCATGTGATATGGATGATACCTATATTTCTTGGTAGTACGATTAGCGGTGGATTGTGATGTTTCACATAATGCTGCTAACTGACGGCTACCAATATAAGGATTTTCCTGAACATTTAACAATACTTGTAGTTCTTTTTCTTCATTAGTTACTGGTTTGTTGACCACTTGACGTTTTGGATAATCAACAGTACCAGAAGAATCAAATCTTTGCATTAAGTTTTGAAAAGTATGGGTATTAGGCTGGCGTCGATCAGGATACTTCATTTTGTAAATTCTTTGAGCAAGAAGGCAATTTTTTTGAGCCTCTCCTATTGAATAAATCATATCTATTAACTCATTTTTTGGAAAATTCATTTTACAATATAAGATGAACGCAAAAAAAACCAAACTACACTACATAAAAACCAAAAGAAGCGATTGCGGTTATAAATTTGACACACAGGAAAATGTTCTTTTACATTGTTTTTGCCATGGCTACCGTGATAATGAAGACTATTTCTGTAAAAAAGTATGGAAAATAAGAAAAACTGAAATATCTCAAAAACTATTATAAATAGGTATAGGATATATTGAACACAACTTTTAGGGTTTTTATTACTCTATTAAATAACATGAAAATATACAGGGTGTACCATTTAAAAAAAAAAGGTATTTATTCATTTAAACTTGTTCAAATTTGAGCCGATGTGTTCAACATCCTGTAGCTTTTATTGCAAATATTAGATAAAAATTATGTTAACTTGTCCTTGGCCTTGCTAAATTCCTAATTTGAATATATTTGTCACAACATTGAAAACGTTATTTAGGATTGAATTGATGCTTGAAAATGTGACCTTTTTTCTTTAAACTTAATTATCTCAGAAACTATAAAGTTTTGTTATAGTAAACCCTTAATAAAAAAGATTTAAAATTATAAGCTAAATCGAAAATACGATTCGTATATAGGGTGTTCTATTTAAAAAAAATACAACTTTATGCTGTCCTAGTTTTTTGGCTCACCCTGTAGAGTCCTAAATATTTTTGAAATCTGCGTAAAAATAAACTGTATCAAACAATAAATATAGTTTCTTTGTAAATTTCACCGAAAAAGCACAAACTTACTTCATCCAATCGTTAACTCACCCTGTACATATTTATATTAAACATGAAATAAAATGTAATATTACACTATTGCTAAACCCACAACAAGGTTCAGACCTTAGAAATGGTATTTTAGCCTACTATTTTACGATATTGTCTACCATTTAATTTCCTTCTACTCCGGTGTGTTCTGGTATCTGTAGGAGAGTACCTTGTTGTCCTCCTCAATTCGTTTAGTTCCTCTAAGCATTACCAAATGATCTTGGAGCTGATTATATGAGAAATCAACATTTTAGGGTTGCTTGACATTTTCTAATAAAATAACTTTCTGCATGAAAAATACTTGAAGATTTGTCCAAGTGTGCGCCGGGTCCAAATGTGGAGGATAATACTTTGCCTTTGGTGTTATACAGTGTGATTCTCTGAGAACTTTATTGATCGATTGTGGCAAAACTATAATTAGAAAGAATCTGAAAATTTGACAGTATACTGACGTGCATGGGGGACAACCGGCTAAAATATTTTCAAGATGGTGGCACTTCCGGTTATACCGGAAGTAGATGTGAACTTGCTTATTTTAAATGGAGTATCCCATATATTATTACATTTTTGATTTCTACGTAAAATTCTAGACATATTTTATGTATAATGTTTTATACTTAAATCTCACCGTTTTGGACATATTTAAATTTTTATGTCAATAATTACGTTTGCGGAACAAAACATAACTATAAATTTTTCCTATAAGGAAGTATTTATTATTTAATTTGGGTTGGTTTTCTCGTAAACGAAGATCGACTCTAGTAGTCTTTTTACGATTTTTTGAAAATTATTAGTACAGAGTGGTCAAAAAAGAAGAATAAAAATTATATTTAAAAAATCGTCGAAAGACAATTTTTTCAAATAGAAAGCACCTACTTTTATAATTTTATCATATAAATAAGGGGAACTTTGTATAAGGTTGTCTATTCCAAAAATTTGTAGTTTTCAAAATATTGGCAATTCAACATTTTTCTATTGTAAAAATGCTATATTGCTTTTAAGTTTTATTATTAGTTGGCCATGACGGCGAGGCGTGGCGAAAATAAAACAATCGAACCCTACAGAATTTTCACTATTTATTTCCATTTGATATTCGTTAATAATAATCATGCGGGGGCGATTAAATTACACCCACGAAGATTATTTAAACTTATTTATTATTTATGGAGAATGTGATAGAGTTATTTCAAGAACATGCGATACATTCGCGATCCGATATCTGCAGAAACAAACACCACCAACTGTTAAAAGGATTATAGAAAACTTCAAGAAATTTGGATCCATAAAAGCAAAAAGAAATAGAAATAAATCAGTTGTTAATAAAATAAAGTTGCAAAAATTTTTTGATTAAATGTTCTAATTGACGCCCTTGAACTTCCAAACATTTTTCGCTCCTAAGCAGGAACTCTTCAGAGATGGCTCTTCTTATTGGCTGAGGATTAAGTTCTTCAAATGCTATTCTGACGCGTTGCATGCAATCTTCCATAGTGGTTAATGCGGTGTTGTATATTTTATTTTTGATTGTCTCCCAAATAAAAAATTCAAGTAATGTTAGATCGGGAGAACGAGGTAGCAGATATGGCCCATTCTTAGCTATCCATTGATCATAAAACAAGTTTTCAGATTATTGTTAACTAAATGACTATTATGTGAAGGCGCCCCATCATGTTGATAAAATAGATTGCTATGATCAGCCAGCGGCAAGTTATCTAAATAGTTCACTTCCAAATTTCTCAAGATGACGAAGTAGCGCTCATCTATAAGTTAAAAAACGAATTTTGTATCAAGAAATCTTTAAAAATGTCTAACTTACCATTGAGATTATCTTGGTAGAATTCTAGGGCGACGACGCCGTCATTTCTTATAGCACAATACACGTTAAACTGCCAAGACTCTTGAAAATTTAACTCTCTAAATGGATGTATGTTTGAGTCGCTCCAATAGTGGGAATTGCGTCGATTAAACAATCCCTTTTTTGTGAATTTGGCTTCGTCCGACCAAATAATATTATCCAGGAAACCAGCATTTTCTTGTGGCCGAAATAAAATAAATTGACAGAACTCTGCTCTTTGTGGAAAATCAGTGCCTTTTAAATGTTGTACTACGAAATATATATAGGGATGAAAATTGTGTTCCCATAAAATCTTTAAAACTAATATTTGAGATAATCCAGGCTCTAATGCTACTTGCCTTGTAGATATTGTCAGATATGCAGCGAAATATTCTAAAATTGTAGTTTTAATATTTTCACTTTTAACAACTGGTTTATTTCTATTTATTTTTGTTTTTATGGATCCAAAGTTCTTGAAGTTTTCTGTAATCCTCTTAACAGTCGATGGAGTTGGTTTATGTTTTTCCATAAATAATAAATAACTTTAAATAATCTTCGTGCGTGTAATTTAATCGCCTCGGCATGATTATTATTAATGAATGTCAAATGGCAAGAAATAGTGACAATTCTGTAAGGTTCGATTGTTTTATTTTCGCCACGCCTCGCCGTCATGGCCAACTAATAACAAAACTTAAAAGCCGTATAGCATTTTTACAATAGAAAAATGTTGAACTGTCAATATTTTGAAAACTACAAATTTTTGGAATAGACCACCTTATTTTTAATGTTTAACATGATAAAATTATAAAAATAAATGCTTTCCATTTAAAAAAAATGATTTTTGACGATTTTTTAAATATAATTTTTATTCTTCTTTTTTGACCACTCTGTACTCATAATTTTCAAAATATCATAAAAAGACTACTAAAGTCGATCTTCATCTATAAGGAAACTAACCCAAATTAAATAATAGACTTTGTTATAGGAAAAATTTATAGTTAAGTTTTCGTCATTCGTGTCATCGAATCTATTAGACAAGTTATAATTTCTAGAGTATTACGTGTATCAAAATGAGAATTGGTACAGGTAAATGTTATGTGAAGAGGAGAGTTTTCGCATATTTTCCACTTTCCGGCCACTTCCGGTTTCGCCGGAAATGGCCCCGGTTTTGAATTTTTAAATGGAACACCCTGTATATTTTAACATTTTTGGATTTCTGAGACAGTTCTAGATCAGAATGTGACATTTCAAAAACTTTTAAAATTGCATCTAGGTGGCCATGATCGGACGCAAACTAATTTAACGGCCTTAGGTGATGTCAAAAAAATACAATCGCAAAGTTTTAGTTACTAGTATGAAAGACAGGAATAAGACAAGTTGGCAAAATTGCGTTTTCATTTCTAACTATTAATTTTCAAATGGCGACCCCTTTTTGACAATTACTTTTCGACAAAAGCATTCTTTGACGAATCTAACGGTACTAATTTATTTGCGATTGGATTAGACATAAGAACAGAAATTAAATATTATTAAGCAAAATACTGGATAATTTATTTACTTATGACAAGTGCGCCATGGACAGCCATGATGCATAATAATTTGCAACTGTTTTTATCAAGTCTTCTTTGGAAAACAAAGCACTCACTTAAGTAGATAATGACAGTGACATACGCTCTAAGAACAGATGTAAAAGTTTTTTTCACTTTGAGTATACATTATTTTAACGAAAATTTAAACTAAACTTAACGAAAATTAAGAAACTTTTACGTCTGTTCTTAGAGCGTATGTCACTGTCATTATCTACTTAAGTGAGTGCTTTGTTTTCCAAAGAAGAATTGATAAAAACAGTTGCAAATTATTATGCATCATGGCTGTCCATGGCGCACTTGTCATAAGTAAATAAATTATCCAGTATTTTGCTTAATAATATTTAATTTCTGTTCTTATGTCTAATCCAATCGCAAATAAATTAGTACCGTTAGATTCGTCAAAGAATGCTTTTTTCGAAAAGTAGTTGTCAAAAAGGGGTCGCCATTTGAAAATGAATAGTTAGAAATGAAAACATAATTTTGTCAACTTGTCTTATTCCTGTCTTTCATACTAGTAACTAAAACTTTGCGATTGTATTTTTTTGACATCACCTAGGGCCCTTAGATTAGTTTGCGTCCGATCATGGCCACCTAGATGCAATTTTAAAAGTGGCTCTAAAAAATGAAGTATCTCAGAAATCCAAAAATGTTAAAATATACATGGTGTTCTATTTAAAAATTCAAAACCGAGGCCATTTCCGGTGAAACCGGAAGTGGCCGGAAAGTGAAAAATATGCGAAAACTCTCCCCTTCACATACCATTTACCTGTACCAATTCTCATTTTGAAACACATAATACTCTAGAAATTATGACTTGTCTAATAGATTCGTTGACACCCGGTAGGGTATTCCATTTAAAATAATCAAGTTTACGATATAACTGGAAGTTCCACCATCTTGAAAATATTTTAGCCGTCAAATTTTCAGATCCTTCCTAATTATAGTTTTCCTACAATCGACCGATAAAGTTCCCAGAGAAACACCCTGTATATAGCAATACAATTCATCTATTTCCTTTTTAGTTTCGATCCTGATCCAACAATTCGGCATAGTTTTTGGTCTGTGGTAGTTGGAGGGACATTTTATTGGCTGACAATGTTTTGTTCGAACCAAGCATCAATTCAAAAATACTTGTCAGTAGAGAGTATTCAACAAGTCAGAGCGTAAGTAGATAATCGAATATATTTATTTTCTTTTCAGGAAAATTGTAGTTAATATTTTACATTTCTATTTCCCACTATTTTAGTGCTTTGTGGACATCTTGTTTTGGCCTCATTTTAATATACACCATTAACTTTTACACCGGAATGATTATGGTTGCTAATTACAAAGATTGTGATCCTTTATCCCAAGGGCAAATTGACGATGCCGATGAAATATTGCCCTTGTACGTTATTACTGTGATGGGGCACTTAAAAGGCATTACAGGATTTTTTGTTGCTGGAATTTTTGCTGCTAGTCTTGGGTTAGTATATTGGTATTGTATAATTTTCCTCTGATTCTCAATTCTAGGATTAGTTTAGAACTGGCCATATTTGTCTGTCCTGCGCTAAAACACTAGTTGCCTTACGAATATTTAATATAAGGGCGCTAGTGAGGATTAACTCGAGCGAGCGGAGCAGAGTTGAAGGCTAGAGGGGCACCAGCAAGCAAAATGCGAAGCTAGCTCCTATGCCTTTAAAAGACGCCACTGAATTTTGGCCGGATAAACTCAGAAACTCTACCTCGTTGTTGCTTCGGCCTAGCGTTCAACTCAGCTCTCAAATCGTTGCACAAAATATTCAAAAAAAAAAAATATAAAAAAACAAGAAGTTGCGGGTCAAATCAAACTCAAGAAAAATGTTTAAATACTAATGTTACTCTTTATATACTGAAAAAGATGTTCTGAAGGGTGTACTTTTTGATGTCCCTTAGGGTAGTTTTAGGCTTTCTTGTGCCCAGAGGGTGGATCTGGACTGTCCTTCGACCCAGAGGGTGGAAATAGGTATTCTACTACCCCTAGGGTCAGACTGATTTTTTTGATGATCTGTACAAACTGCCCAAGATCCCTGTCTCCAGGTTTATCCCGATAAAAAAAACCATAACCGCCAACCTGGCCAAAGTTACGGTACACCAAAACTCAACAAAATTACCGGGATAGTCTTCAACTTTCCATCTCAGGAACCCAAAAAAAAATTTGGCAACTGAAAATTGAGATGGAAGTCTGCAGCTGCTTCGGCAAACCAGGAAAAAGTGAAAAATCAAGCCAAAACGGCCTCCATTTATAACCATGGCCCTGCTTGCGCACTAATCGACTTCCATTAGGCGCGTTCAATTACCACGTGTGAAAGAAATGACAGCTCAAAAAAAAAGACACTGGGCAACAACAGTCGGCTGAAATGCATTAGTTAGTTAAGCCAATTCGTTAATCATTAGCATTTTCCACTCAAAACAAGAATAATATATTTAATATGTATCCCAGTAGTTATTTTTAAATTCAAGAAATATAAATTGATATATCAATAGAAATTTCCTGATTTCTGCAACCCAATATACATAAAATCCAAATAAATACAAATATAAATGGCCGGAAAAAATCTATCTGAATACAAAAAAAGGTAGCAATAAGTTTGATATTGATAAGAAAATATCTAAGCACAGTGTAGTAAAATACCAAAGTAAAGGACAAAATAATGGCAAATAAAATTAATCGAAACTGTGCTTGATGAAATGTTTGTCTTCAAAGAATCCCTGGGAAATACTTAATGAAAATGATACTGTATTGCCCATAACGAATTTGCAAAATAAGGTTAAATTAAATAAATTAGCTAAAGTGAGCTTAAGCGCAAAATTGAACCGTAACAATATATTCTTATTACTATTGTGTAGATCTCAAATGATTTTGGATATCTCAGGCTTATTGTATTTTCAGGACTGTTGCCTCAGCACTAAATAGTCTCGCAGCTGTAACAATGCAAGATTTTATTGGCGGCCTCTTTGGTAAACACTTTCACGATCACCGCGGAGCATTCTGGGCCAAATGTATATCCATTATATACGGAGCTTTAAGTTTTGGTTTGGTAAGTTTATTGCGATAAAGTGGTTCAATAATATTATTTAAATATATACAGAGTGCTCAAAAGAACGATGTAGGCATTTAAAGGTGTGCTATATAACGTCATTTATAATTAATACCTTTAATTATATTCAATAGAAAATCAATATGTTTAAAGTAGTTGATATTATATGTGATACATATATGGCTGAAAATATTTTAACTAACGTTATCTATCACACGTTAATATGCCTATATTGTGCACCCTGTAAAATGATGACGTAAAAATAAATATAAATAATATTTTGTATATCTATTTTCTCCTAGGTGTTTATAATAGCTCAGTTAGGAAGTGTAATGCAGGTTGCTATTAGTTTCAATGGTATGGTTGGAGGAGTGACTTTGGGACTTTTCTCTTTAGGAATGTTTTTTCCTTGGGCTAATTCACGTGTAAGTACACTATCTTGTTTATAATTATTGTAAAATGTATTAAAGTAATCAGCAAGAAAACATGTTTTATGCGTTGTTGAGAAGAAGGAGCAGACATGACGTAATTCGCAAATGCGGTGATTTAATAAAAAATATTATTATCAGTTATATTTAATTGCTGAGGTCACTAAAAGGGAAACAACTAGTAAATGACATAGTCATTCAATCTCATTAAATTAGTGAAAATAACACTACATTAAAGAATTTTAAGAGAATAGGGTCCCTCTCAATCATTAAGAAGGAAAACAAGCCAATGAAAAATAAAAATAGATCAGGAACACAGGAAGTATGAAAAGTGAAATTGAACAAAGAATTATAATAGGGAAAAAAGTATTAGGCCCTCTAAACTCCATCCTCGAGTCATTGAATATATTGAGAGAAAAAAAGTACAACTGCATGTTTAAAAACTTACTCTTATTAAATGAGTGCAAAACCTGGAAAATTACAAAAAATATAGAAATACACCTCCTAGCTTTAGAATGACTTCTGGTGTTGATCGAACGAGAAATCAAGATTGGCAATGATTATATATAGTGTGCTGTCCCGGGATTAATATGATTTTTCCGAAAATACTAATAAATAGATATTTTAATATTTGCAAAGTAAAAGTTTTCCTAAGTTTATAAAAGGAAAAGTCGGATTAAAATCTATTTTATTTCAAAATAAATAAATAAATCTTCTTCAAGTCTTCAAAAAATATTACAAGTATTTCCTTTGAAAATCAATAACAGAAAAAAAATCTTTATTAAAATAAAGTATTAAAATAAAATTATATTACCTAAGATCAAATTTTTCTAAGTCACAGGTTTTCAAATTTTATCGTCGCACTTCTTGCTTCGCCTCTTTACTAAATTCGAATAAAATATAAAATATAGAATATGAACCTAAACCACAAGAGATGTGACGTATTTTGTTCTGGAACGCTGAAAAATAATTAGGCCATGAAAGGAATGTCAGTATGCTGACTTCGGAAATCACGAGATTTAGATAAAAAAAAACACTATTTCAACATATACAGTATTGATCATGCGACTTTTTCTTGCAAAAATAGACCAAGAAAGGTATATCGGTTTGCTGACGTCGGGATCACGAGATTCGGGTAAATAAACAACATCACGCGACTTTTTCTTGCAAAAACAAGTAGATTCGAAAAATCCAGATTTCTGCCAAAACGTCACGGAAAATGTTATTTAAATACGAGCCATCTCGCTATGAAGGGACAGAAAAGAACAAGAGTTGAGTTCGGTTAGTCGAAGTCGGAAGTTAAGTCGAGACTAAAAGTTAAAGTTAAAATCGGCAGTTAACAAGTTTGTTCAAAAAGTGTATAAACAGTAAAAGCATTGTATGCTTTGCAGTAATAGCTAAAAGTTCAGTTTTTAAGTCCAAGCGCGTTTTTGAATAATTAAATATTCTGTCAAAATTTTCTTACACAAAAAGTGAGTGTTTTGCTAATAAAAATTTGTGTAGTTTAATAGTGCCAGGGTGGCTCAGATACTCTTAATTGTCATCCTTTCTTTTTATTTTTTTTTTGTTTTTGTATCACTTTTGGCATTTTCTTACGAATAATTAATAAAGTGTTAAAACATACTCTTCAGTGAGTTTTAAATCATTAGAAGAAAGGAAACCCAAGTAGTAAGTACTCTAGGACCTGGATCCTGCTCTTCTTTGAATTTTAGTAGCGCTAGCCTATAGAAAGTGAATAAATACATAGAAAAAAGATAAACAAAAGACCAGACGCTACATATAGCGTTAGCTATAATAATCTTTGAATGATGATTGAAACGATAAAAGATAGTGTGACAGCGAGAGATATCATAATAGAGGAAGTCCAGTGATAACAATTAATCTGATATGGACACGATGAAAGAACTGATTGTGAAAAGCAGACTTACCGAAAGAAGACGAAGAGAAAAGCTTAAACCGATCTAAAATAACGAAATACAAAAGGTCTATTCAGGTAATTGACGAAAGCTGTGATATACGGCTACGAAACCCTAAAAACGTACAAAGCAGTTATACTACTCGAAAATCATTGACACATAACCTAAAACTTTTTACTCAATGCGAAATAAAATTGATGAGAAAAATAAAGCTGGTAAATGAAGTAAGTCGGCCTAGACCGTAAGAAATTTTAAACGTATAATAATCCTTAATCCGAAATACAAGAAATTACCATGACTCTCATTGAACCACAATCACCATATGCAATTTGCTGTAAATTACAAACTACATAGACCTCAATTTTACTTATCTTTTTAGGGGGCAATATTTGGTTCACTGGTAGCATCAGCACTGATAATATTGATGTGCATTGGGCAGCAGATTACTATGCCAGCAGTATCAGAAAATTCTCCAAGGTAAGTAGTATACATAAAGATATAATTATAATTAATTAAGTTAAATAATGTTGGCGCCACTGCATATTCATTGTTTTCGCTCATATATACAGGAAGTAACGTGATTTGAAATTTGTATAATGAGATTTTCGGTGACTCTTCAGATAAAGCAACAGCAATCTTGTGCGACTTCCAGTTATTCAGCCAGTGTTCATTGAATTCAAAAAATCCTGCTACCGGGAAAAGAGAAATTTTTCCCATAGTTAGTGTACCGTCATCTACACATCGGTTTCTAATTCATTGGTTTCCGTCAGTACCGGCAGACAAATACACCTCATCATAAGAAAATTAAGTTCTTTAAGCAAATTATATCATACTAAATAAAAAGTGTAATACAAGTTACGCCATCTCCCGGAATCTCATGCAATGTACCATGAATATTAATGCAAGTTCCTTTAATGTTAAGGTACATGTGTGAAAGTTGAAATATCTTTTCAGTTACTTTGTTGAAATTTAATGTACAACGAACTGATATTTCAATGAATTTGCTTTAAATTCAAAGTAAATGTAAATTATTCACTATTTTAAGTACAAAACCATTAAATTTAATGTAGAATGTACTTTCAATTTGCATTAAATTTTGCAATTATTTTTAACAGTGTAAGTAAGTTTCGGACAACTTCGGATATAACCGGAAATCGCATAAGATCAAACCTCATTATACAAATTTGCAGGATTCATATCGCATAACTTCCCAAGATATTCTACTGGATAGTCACCGTGAGACACGCTTCATACATTACCGGACAAAGCTAGAATAACAACTTGCTTTTGTTTCTTTGAATTAAAAACAAATTATAAGCTAGCTATTTTATAATATCATCCGCATCATTTACGTAATATTTCACATTTTGGTATTTTTAAGCCAAATTTAGGTTAGTTTATATTCATAAGCATAAAAATCAACGAAAATAACTAAAACAAAAATAAAGCTACAAAAATTTATCATATGTGCAAATGCGCCTTTCGATTCTATTAGCCGGACATACACACAAGAGTTTTGCGTCTACCAGCATTCTCCGAACTATTGGTGGAAATTCAGCAATAATACTAGATGCGGAATGGGGAACCTGATGGAAGAAAGAAAAAAATACTTCCAACAATTTCATACTGTTGTTTTCTCGGTTTTCTTAGATGCTTTAAATGTCCCCATTCATTACAACGTTACTGTGGATGCATTGTATCTGGATAAAACAAACTCTCATTGGATTTGGAATACCTCTTGGCAGCAATAATTCGACACAGAAATGTTTATTACGCATAAAATTCCCTTCAGAAAATCTTAACCTTTACTTTCACTAAAAATTTTTTTTTGGAAAATATTGAAATGTTGCTTTACTTTTGACGTATTACTATTTTGTATTTGAATGACCTTAAAAATTATCTGTTTAAATAATTTTTCATTTTTTATTTGACACAATCTATAGGACTTATTTTAAACATCAAAAAATAGTAGTAGAAACACTATTATTTCTGGTAATATAGAATAAATCAATATCATAAAATCAAATTTTAAACCCAATTCTTTTTTAAATAGAACACCTTGTATATACCATTTCACTCATAAACTATATGTATATATATATATATATATATATATATATATATATATATATATATATATATATATATATATATATATATATATATATATATATATATAGAGCTATTTTTTTACATTAACATGTTTCGATGTTTCTTACAATGATCCTTACAGACTACTGTCAAAATTCGGGACACCTGGACAGTAGTTTCAAAATCTGAAATACTTTCTTATTAAAATAATAACGTAGACATTTTTATTTTTCAGCAATAAAGATATCTTCATCCTATTCCGAATATCCTACATCTGGTATTCCGCCATCGGCTTTTTACTCACCATTATCCTGGGTTTGATAGGATCATTTATATCCGGTGCCCAAAATCCCAATGAAGTCGACAGCGACCTGTTATCACCACCCATAAGAGATTTTCTATACTCCTTACCTAATAAGATGAAAGAACACCTAAATATTCCATTAAAACAATACAGGAAGTCGCAACACATTGGCTTAACTATACTAACTTTCGACGTTATAAATAGTGAGAAAAATAATGTCACCATCAAAATAAACGATGATAAGCAAAGAGTTAGGAAAACTTCGTCACCATAATTTTGTCACCTGTACTTTTGTGTTGTTCTTGTTACCTTTGAAAAAAAAAACAAAGATCTGGCAACAATGGATGGTGAGAAAAATCGTTAAAATCCGAACATAATCGAAATCAAACACGTCTACGATATAATAATAATTATTGTTGTCTTACGCGACATCGAAATTGAATACTCTCTAAGAAAAATGTATTAAAATGTTGAAAAAAACCCTAAATTTAGCATTTAAAAACCCTTAGGACCAGTGGCGACTCGTTATGGTTTAGACAGGTAGTGTCAATAAGACACACACAATTTGTTTGTGATTTCTTATTCAAACACTCGTAAAGCAGTCCCGTTTTACCAAATATTCATAATTCTAGCTACTAATAAATATAACCCTAAAGATGTACAAAATGTAAATAAATTATTTATGATAATTACAATAAGGTTTACATACATGTATTTTTTTAAAATAAAACGTTTAAAATTAAACTTATGTTTTGATTTCAATTCTTCTCCAAGTGCCCTGCTCTTTATAGAGCGTAGGCAACCTCTCGTACACATATGTGTGTATCGACTGTGATATGCGAGATTAGGACAGATTTTACTAGGCAGAAGACTGCATATTGGTTTACTATTACTCTGTGTGAAGAGACAAGCGATGGTTTTATTTACAAGTACTTAATTAAGTCCAGATGATGACAAATTAAGAAAAGTCTAATATGTTTTGTAATCTATCAACGCTAATAAAGTTCTCTTCGGTTCTGATAATGATTGTGACGTCTTTTGACTGTGGTACTGATAGTAGCGTAACTAAGAGCATGTGCGCCATCCCCTCGCAGATTTTTGAATGCGTCCTACTATTTTTCACCCGGCTTGATCCTTTGTATTTATTCATTTTCATCAAAGGACTTGAAGGGGCCTCTCCCCCCGCACACCGGGATCTGCGGGCTCGTTATTTACGCTACTGGGTACTGATTACAATAATAAAATTAAACAAATTCCTCAACTATACAAAATTTAGCTGGCAGATTTCACATATACTCAAAAAAGCAATTTTTCTCGAATTTAACCGATCCCCATACATATTATCATTTAAGAGATGGCAATAGTGGTATCATTGTGACAAAATTTGATCGTAGACTTCTGCAAATGATATATTTTGGTAGCGTAAGGCCGTTCTGTCTACAGTCAAATTGTTGTCCCCTACTAATAGCTATTCTAATACCTTATGAAGAAATATCATAAAGGTATTGGCACTCTGGAAGTCTGGTCGTTCTTTTTCTCTCTTGCAGTTTTTAGTACAAGACAATTACGGATTATCAAAGACTTACCAGTACCGTCATTATAAAGTTCAGGACTCAGAAAAAGATTTGAACCTCTCACAACGGCGTGCCGGCAAGTTAAATCGTGTGAAGGTTTTTTAATTAAATTAAAGAAAACAAGTTTCTCAAAACACTTAAATCTATTAACAAAAATAAATAGAAAAACGAATTATTTACAATGATAAACTTAAATTAATAACAATTACGAAGAAACTAACATAATTGCTCTTATTGGCTGTTCTATTAATAAAAATATAAAACACAATTTTGAAAAACGCGTTAAATAGCTTACTAAAACATTAAACAAAGAAAAGAATAAAAACACGAAAAAAACGACTTTTTATATTACTTAAACAAACAGCGCGAAATTCTCGAGTAAAATAACACAAGATATTCCCTCAATTTCCTAAATTAAATGAAAACCAAACAAAACTAAGAAAGACACGTAATTTTCTAAGACACTGTTCTTAAAACCATCTACTGACTTTAACGAATTCCAGATTGTAACTGAAGTTTATTATTTCTTAAAAGGCCAAACTTGTACTCCCTCGGCACCCCGCGGATTCCTTTTGATTCATGAAATGTAGAGCGCGTAAGCAATTCTAAACTGAATACTTAGATCCTGAATTGGCTTCTGAAGGTCTTATTTTCTTTTATACAGAAGGGTTATTATAACTATTCTATGTCTTCCTATAAGTAATGGAATAAAATAGCATCTGTAAAAAAAACCTGAATGCCCTTTTATTCATTTTGCTGGTATTTAAATCATTCTTTCTTGCAATCAGGAAAAACAGTCGCTATATTAATTCCTTTCATATGTCAAACAATATATTTAATTATAATGAGTTTATTTGATTATTCTTTTGTTTCCTAATAATGGGAAATCGTTCAATATCTTAATACATTTTAACGGTATTTGCACATACCATATGTTAAGATCTCCATCGGTCCTTATCTTTTCGGTTTTATTTACATAACCAGGGTAGGACTTCTTCGACAGATTTATAGACAAATCTAAAAGGAGGGTTCCATACATAGACATGACGTCCATGGTTCCATACTTTAGTTTGTCATTATAAATTCTGAATTTATATACAGGGTGGGCCTTAACTGCATGAGCGTTTTGTTTTGTCTATAATTCAAAAACCGTTAGGGGTACCGGGGCACGGGGGGTGTCGTTAGACGCGCCATTTCGTGGAATTTTTAGTCACCATGGACGCGTTCTCGGGAGCACAGCGTGCGTTTTGTGTTCGCGCATATTATCCCAACAATAATTCTGTGACTGTTGCTAGGCGAATGTACCGCGCTCACTTCGGTTTACGTGACATCAGAGAAGCACCATGCGCAAATTCTATTCGCAAATGGGTTAAAATGTTTGAAGAAACCGGGTGTACAATAAGAATTAATAATGCGGGCCGCCCGAAGTCAATACGGACGCCGGAGATTATTCAACGTGTTCATGAATCAATCAGAGAAAATCCTCGGCAATCGACTCGTAAAAGAAGCCAAGTCTTGAACATCAAGAGGACCACTTTGCGCAGGATTTTGCACCGTGATTTACATTTAAAAGCTTATAAAATTCAGTTGACACAAGAGTTGAAACCTAATGATGTTAATCTTCGACTTAATTTCGCTAATGTTATGCTTAATCGCTTTAACAATTTTTCTAACATAATATTCAGTGATGAGACTAACTTTCATGTCAACGGTCATGTTAATAAGCAAAATTGCCGGTTTTGGTCTGAGACTAATCCTCGCAAGATGCATCAAAGACCTCTTCATAGCCCTAAGGTCGTTCTGTGGGCTGCAATATCAGCCAGTGGAATAATTGGGCCATACTTTTTTGAAAATCAACGAGGAGTGGCTGTGACAGTGAGAGCTGAGAATTATTGTCAGATGTTGCAAGAATTCTTGGTCCCAGCTCTTCGAGAATTTCAAGGTTACAATTCTAGGACCTGGTTTCAGCAGGATGGAGCCACTTCCCATATTGCTACAGTCTCCATAGACCTACTGAAAGAAATGTTTCCTAGAAAACTCATCTCACGAAGAGGTGACATTGAGTGGCCCCCAAGGAGTCCAGATCTGTCTCCGAATGATTATTTTTTGTGGGGATACCTAAAATCAAGAGTGTATGAAAATAATCCAACAACAGTTGAAGAGTTAAAGCAAAACATTGTGCGAGAAATGAACACTATTTTCCGAGCAACTTGTCAACGTGCTTTTCAAAACCTGCGAGTGCGACTTCAAGAATGTCAAGAAGGTGGAGGCGGTCACTTAAATAACATTATTTTCAAAAATTAGATGTTACTTAAATTTCAATTTCTTGTACTTTTTAAATATATAAATAAAAAAATAATAAGATTTATAGTTTTTTTTTATTGCATATTGAAACCACTCACACAGTTAAGGCCCACCCTGTATTTAAAAAAAAAGACATTTAAACGACTCAAAGATAATACAGTTGAGATTATGCTTAAGTACGATAATTGATTTATATTTCTTTTAGACTTTCTTAGAAGATAATAAAAAACATATATACTATCCCGTTCTCACGGATAAAATCTATCCACAGAGTGATTATTTATTTTTACTCATTTTAGTAGAATATACTTCACGTTAAACAGTATAAAATAAATAGTGTTTGTTCCATTACATCATTTAAATTGCACACTCTGTATATCGCCTACAAATTTATCGCCTAAAACTGGTTCACTTTGAGTATTTTCTATTTACACGAGCCAAAATAAAATTTTTACCTTACTTGGTTTCCATTGTTTCCAAAATTAAAATATATATATATATATATATATATATATATATATATATATATATATATATATATATATATATATATATATAAATTATTCAGGTCAGTTTCAACCAATCGAAATATATTTATATAAATATAATTAAGGGTTTGAAAAGAAAACAATCATTTAAATGTATGTTTTATTAATAAAATTTCCTACATAAGAAATGGAGTTCTTAAAATTCATCATGAAAACTCCGGGCGGTGTCAACCATCTTCGACTTGAGAAACAAATCTGGGTGCGTTAGGATCTCATCCAAAGACAACATATTATCATGGTCGCCATCTGCGAGAGCTAACAAAGCCTCCGCTTCGTGTTCTGAATGTCGGGGACTTTGTGGAGCCACGTAGTGTAACAGCTCTCGTCTGTCAGCTTTCCCATCACTATTTAGATCTATTGTTGTACGAAATTCAAGGCGCCGCTGTTCTTCATCCTGACGTACAACTAACGTTTCATCTTCAGTGCCTACAAGATACAACAAACATATATATTGCTGTAATATGCAGTCGAAGAATTCGGTTTTTATAAATAGTGCATTTGCCACACAGCATGAAAGCTTCCACACGTCGCATGAAAGCTTTCCGATACAAGTTTCATGTAAATTTTCTAAGTAACCTTCCAAGCCAAGCATTTTCCAGAAAGCTTATGAATACATTTTTTAAAAGATCCCACGTAATCTTTCATAAAAGATAGAAGCTTCCATAAAGAATTCGTGAAATTATCGTGTAAGGCTCTTATACAGGCGCGGATCCAAGGAAGGGGGGGCAGTGGGGGCGATCGCCCCCCCCCCAAGAGCTTTGAGTTTAAGAAAATGGACCCGATTTTTCCTCTTATACTGTAGTTTATTCAAGAACTAGAGAGAGTAATAAATCATTTTTTACCCTTTTTCTCTTCGCAAACTACCTGTGTTCTTTAGTCCGGTGTTTTTAGCAAAATTTGTTAGACACATATATTTATCATAGGAATGGGTTAGAAATTTTATAATCAAAAATACCGGTCTATAATAATAGACTAAAACGTAGGGTTATTCTCTTCAAAAAATTTACTTTTATATATGGAAATACGATAGCCCCAAAAAAATAAGATAAAGATGTTAATTCTACACGCTTAAGAAAAAGACACAAACACAATAATAAAATAATAAAAAACTTACGGCGAATTAGAATTAAATATATATAAAATTAAAGAGTGGGACACACAAAAATAAAAATATATAAAGAAATAAAAAACATATAAACAATATTAAACAATAACAACAAAAACAAAAATTTAAATAATAAATTGTGTTTACACTAGTAAATATTACGTATCTAATTCCTAATCAAAGTCAGTGAAACTATCTTCGCTAAAATTAATTATAACTGGTTCCTCTATCTCACGGATCATGAGATCGAGTTTCCACATTTTGTCTTATTCTTTTATTATATGGATTTTTCCCAATTTTCCGCAGTAACTTTATTCAAAAAAATCTTTCAAAAGTTTAGGTAAATTACTAATTTTATTAATTGTGTTATTTCTAGCAACTCTACCTTTTACTTGAGAGAGATATTTACGTCTCCAACGGACGATTTATAAGAACAGATTTTCTATCTGGTTTTTCCCAGCAAAAATTAAGTTCTCTGAGCAATTTCCAGAGATCAGTTCTTTTAATTTCAGGTAAATCGCGATCTTCAATGATTTTATTTAGAATTTTGTAGATGGGCGGGATCTGTTTCTCATAATAAAATGTATATACAACCCCTTTAATTGCAGTTTTAATCTCTTCTTCCAACGAGGTTTTTCGTTTGCCTGTGATCGAATGTGGCTTGGGAGTACTAACAATTAAAGTCGTTTTTTCTCCTTCAGTATTAGTAGATTTTCCAACTCCTGTCATGTTGGAACATATCTCAACAGAGCTTTTAACATTATTATCTAGATATTGATATCTTAAGGCATCATAAACATTCATCTTAATAAGTTTTTTGTTGAGGAAAAAATGCCCAGGTTTAACGATTTTGGAATAAATATAGAGGTGAAAGCCATATCTTTTGGGTTTCTCACTAATCTCAAATAATATATAAAAACAAGCGCAAACAAGATAAATCACTAAGAAAAAACTGTAAGTTGTACTTTGCTCACTGACAGAAATTAAACTATCAGAAATTCTATGTTGCAGTAAATTTATAAAATATATTTAAATATAATGAAATATAATTGGATTTACGGCAGTTCTCAGTTACCTGCGGCACTGGAGCAGGTACGTTAGAGGTTTCGGTAACAGTTTTATTACTCTTTCTAGTTCTTGAATAGAGTATAGGAGTCTGTATGCTTGCGATCGCCCCCCCCCCCTCCCAAAAGGTTTAAGTTCAGGAAAATATAACCCATTCTGCCTTTTATATTAGGAATGAGTATGTAACTTGTTTTTCTTGCCATACTGTACTTTTGTGACATCACCACCACCACCCCCCCCCCCCAAAGAGAGAGGCTGGATCCGCCCCTGCTCTTATATAGTGTATCTTTCTTGAAAATGTTATTGAATGGTCCATCGAGATGTCACCACTGTGTCTAGTTTACTGTTTTTTAATTTTAGAATCTTTTTATAACGTACAGTTGCGAAATAATGGTTTGTATCGAACGTAATGGCGTGATGAGTCCCATGCTAGGACGGAGCAGCGCTGTGAAACCTTTCTTAGAAGCTTCCCGCGATTACCTAATGTCATTGACAAATATATGGGAAAGGTTCGGTTATTTTGGCTGTATTTCAGTGTTATTAATGGGTTCAAAGCACTACAATTAAATAATAATGTCAGCGACTTGCGAACTCCCTATATCACATAATCGATGTCTTTTTACGTCATTTTTCTGTCGAATCGACAAGTTGTCTCAGTATTTTGAGTATAACAGCTTTGATAGCAAGAAATACGTCACTTACCTTCTGTTTGTAAGATTGCAAACTCATTCTCAGTCAATATTTCATCACCATCTCTATCGAACTTGTCGAACAGTTCATCAACTAGTGCTAACTGATTAGTAACACTAGATTCTGGATGGGTAAATGATAAGAACTCGTCAATAGTTAGCGAGTCTGGATTGGTTCGTGCTGATTCCACCCATAGAGCTCGATCTTTCATAATTTGTTCTAAAATAAAATCTTTTTAATTAATGTTCTGTGAACTTCTAGAGTTTATCATTATATATTTGAGACAAATATTTTTAATTCAAATATTTTTATATTTGCATACTAAGGCAAAACTTTCATATACAGTGTGTGAAAAAACTTTTGGGTTAAAAAAAGAAAAATTCGTATAAATATGGTCCCAAAATATGTTTTAAGAACGCTTCAAATTAAAATTAAAAATGTGTGTGTGTCAAAATTATTCCTATGGTAGTAAATTATTCTATTTTAAAATTATTGCATCGTAATTATAACCTATTACGACTGTACAAAAATTACATTTTCTTGCCGGAGCAAAAACCAATTATTAATATTAGTTCCAGTGCCGTGCTCTTTACGCAGCGTAGATAACTTCTCGCTCATATCTGACTTGAGTATGAAATACGTTGTACCGGATGTCCCATTTTCGACACTTTTAGGGGGTTTTCACAGTTTTGTCAGATTGTCATTATTTAAGGAATTTCGTTTCCTTAAAAAGTAAGAAACTAAACTGAAAACTACAACACTCTATCTTTGATAATAACTCCAATACCCCCTAAAAGTGTCAAAAATGTAACACCCCATGCACAAATAGAGAACCACCAATTTTATGACTGAATTTGGGATAATACTTCAGGTTCTATTTATGAAACGTCGTGTAACAAAACAAATCAAGACAACGCAAATCCAAGATGTTTCCTAGTTACCTTTTTGCATATTATTCAAAAAAATATCTCAGATCAATCACTGCAGTGTGACAAGCGCAAAAATCTACTAGATTATTAAATTGCTGGTTTTCTTTTAGTAATTTTCATATTAAATATCAGTGAAATAAACCTATACCTTTAATAATTCTGGGCAGACCTTTATGTCGCCGCTCATCGTGACTATTTACATAGCTATCGCTGAACCCACGTTTGCGCAAAAAATATGTGTGATATTCCTTCCAAGAGATTACGCCATTCCTTGGATCAATATCTATTTGCATAAAAAGTCCATAATTGTTGCCTATTGCCTCAGATATATGCTGCACTATTTTCGTTCTTATCCACTGTGATAACTCTTTAGAATCCAATCTGTTGTTGTTATCTTTGTCGGCCCTAAAATAATGATGTGTCAATTAAAATTACTACTCATAACAATAATGTGATCAATATTAAAAATTAAACAAAACATAAATAGGAAAAGCATTGCTTAATAGAAAATTGCAAAATTAATCATTAATAACCTTATATTACATATTTCTTAAACAAAAAAGAACTGATCAACATTTGATGAGATAGGGAATTTATTTTTTAGTACCTTATGCCGCGTCCGCACGCTTGCCAAACCTCAACAAGCGCCCACAAATTTAAACGTGTGGATAGAGTGTTTGCCTTGGTTTGTGAAGGTTTGCAAGCGCTTGTAGCCGTTTCGATCGAGTGTCGGTTTTTTGACACAAATCAAAGGGAATTTGCCGCAAGCGCTTGCGACGCATTCACACGTTTGTGCGCGCTCAGCTATACCTCTAAGTGAAGTACTGGAAAAAAGTAATTTCGTAATTACCTGGTACGGTTTTTATGAATTTGTAACATCCACCATCTTCTTTGCCGTACTTTTCGTTTCTTTTTATTTCTTTTATTGTTTTTATAGTAAAAATAACTCAAGGCAAATGTTATAGCCGATACGAGCTCAACGTCCGCCATGCTTGCCTGTACAGAACACACTAACTCACTCGCAAGAGTGTGGATGGCGCTGTTTGATTCCCTTAACGTTTGTGGAGGTTTGGAGTTTGCGGCAAGTGGCAAGCGTGCGGACGCGGCATTACATTTTTTTATTTATTATTTTGATGCACATGTCGACCTGCAAGCCCCAAGATAGGATAAACGTGTTAAATAAAGATAAATTATTAAGAAAATGGTATATATTGAAAAGAGAGAAATCAATTGTATGTTGTGTTAGTGAGAATGTGATGGAGACACTGAGTTCTGATGAGATGGTTCTATTATCAACATCTTACCGCCATCCTCCGGCCAGAAATGACTTCAAATAGCAGTACCGAATAATAATAGGTACGACGAAAAGGGTTTCTGGGAAAGCCGTATTTTTAGAAAGAAATTCATAACCGATATGCAGCTTTTGTGTGGTTTTCCCTGCCATGTATTCCCAAAGATGACGCTTATAATTTCCTCCACTATTTAGCACACCAATTTTGAAGTTCAAAGGAATTAATAAATGAAATGTCCATAAGATTACACGAATAGAGAAAGTAATTAAGCTTATATTGAGAGTATAGTGTTAGAGGTAGAAAAATGTTAAAAGTTGCTTGTAATAGGGGCACATACGGGGACAGGTCAAAAAGTTATTAGAATACGGTCTAGCTCATATTAAAACAAGATGCACAATATATGTCGGCATCGCATATATATACAGGATAATGTGAAAGTAAATCCAATAAACACTATTATTTTAATATTAGCTTTGTTCGCGGGTCACTTTCCGAACCGATTTAGAACTAAGTACGGAATTAGTTCAGGATTGTCGTACAACGCATGCCCAGTTATTAACCGGTTCAGGATTTTTTTTACCACGAACGATTTTGGAACTTTAAATCGTCTACTGTGATATGAGTCTCATTATTTAACATACTGAAACTAGTTGTTTTTGTTAATTTAAATAACTTAGAACTGTTTTTATTAGGTTTTATTATATGTATTATTTTAAAGAAATATTGAATAATTGTTGTTCTTATATAATATAAAGTCTAACTGAGAGTTCCTTTTAGAGTAAAACATCTTTTTTTTTTGCTGAATAGAATTTTTGATAAAAAAATATATATTTTAACTGAAATCTACTGTTTGCTCTTTATTTTGTACTTTTTATTTCCTCAAAATAATTAGCACTTTTATGAATTTTGAATAACTCTAAAATTTCTTCTAAGTCCTCATCGCAGGACGATAAATGATTTGATATAATGGGAGTATTCACTAAAAACATATTTTTTAGGTTTAAACTAAAAGGTAAAAAACACTTTTTTAATTTATCAATTAAGATTCTAGTTAGATTAGCACTAATTAAAGTAAAACCAATATAATATAATAAAATATCTACTGGAACATCAAATTCAACAAATGACATAAACAAAAGGAAAACCTAAATAAAATAAAAACAATTGTCAAATAGTTGCACATTGCGGCCGCAGCATGAAAGCTGGCGCTGCGTAAAATTCCGAACTTACAGTTCTTGTTCAATCCTTAGAACCGGCAGAACTGGTTCAGAATCGATTTCGAACCGAATTATTTTCTCCGCGAACATGGGACTGTAACTAAAAATTCTGAACTTTGTTATCCGCGAACGTTAATATTTCAACTGCGCATGCGTATTAGTTCAGAATCGGTTCTAAATCCTTTCCGGTGGTAAAGAAAGCTGAAATTCAGTAATTAAGCTTATTTGAGAGTATAGAGATAGAGATAAAAAAAAATGCTTGTAATATGGGCATATACAGGGACAGGTCAAAAAGTTATTAGAATACGGCCTAGCTCATATTATAACAAGATGCAGGATATATGTCGGCATCGCATATACAGGGTAATGTGAAAGTAAATCCAATAAACACTATTATTTTAATATTATTAACTTAAACATTTTTAAATTTTTATTCATCGGGGGGGGGGGGGGGGTATTCAACAAAAATCTATATTTTTTCCAGTTTTAATATATAATGGTAAATAAAGCTAAAATTCAGTAATTAAGCTTATTTGAGAGTATAGAGATACAGATAGAAAAAAAATTGCTTGTAATATGGGCACATACGGGGACAGGTCAAAAAGTTATTAGAATACGGCCTAGCTCATATTATAACAAGATGCAGGATATATGTCGGCATCGCATATACAGGGTAATGTGAAAGTAAATCCAATAAACACTATTAATTCAATATTATGAATTTAAATATTTTTTAATTTATTCATCAGGGGCGGGAAAGTTCAACAAAGACTATATTTTTTCCAATATTAATATATAATGGTAAATAAAGCTGAAAGTCTGAATATCAATTTTATTGTTCATATTGAATTAATTTAGGTGAATTTGAACAATTCCTAGGAAATTTCTTTTGGAGTATATATTCCTATTCAAAATTTCAAATTCGAGACATATTCAACTCTTATAACCGACATTTACACTCCTCAGAAGAAGAAGAAGAAAACACCAATAATAGCATCCCATTTCTTGATATGTTTATAGAGTGAACTACCAATAACATCATAAAAACGGAGTGGTTAAAAAAAACCTTTT